>JAVSBV010002289.1:0-12961 GCA_033117975.1 Parotocinclus spilosoma | reverse complement strand
TGTTACAATGGCGTGGCTTTATAGTAAAAGAGTGTGGAGTACTAGACTGGTCTGCCTCCCACTGAAAATGTGTGGTGCATTATGAAGTGCAAAATGCATAAAAGTGAAAAAGGACTTTGACGTTAATGGATGCTCACCAGACAACACCATAGTCAACACCAAGTCATAGTTTACATTCTTTGCAGGATGTGTTTTATATAAATCATAATTTTAATTGAATGACAATATGAAAACATTTAGTGCAATTCTGTACACTACAGTAATAATTATTTATATATTTTTTTCAAATTAAAACACCTTACAAACAAGAAAGTAAAATACCATGTCAGTGCATTTCTATCAAGACTGCAATTCTTTTTTTTTTCTGGCAGAAGGCATCACAATGGTTTTTCAATACTAGTTTTCTGTTATTTAGACATGGAATTCCATTTATAAAACATAATTATTCTCTAAAGGTCCAGCCTTACAATCTGATTGGTGGGATTTTGTAAAAAAAAGGAATCACAGTCCTGAAACGTTGCCAAATAACGAGAAGCTTGATGGGCTCAAACATATAGCAAAACACATGGAATAACCATATTAAAGAACTATCTTATAATTCTTAGTAAGCTTTTTGTTTGTTTTAGTCTTTTTTCCTTTCATCTTTGCTTTTTCACATTTTATATTTCAAAAATGAAATATAAATTTATTGAAATGAAATATAAATTTTTTGTAAGGAATAGTCAGTATTAAAGCATAATCGGTATGAAATTCAGGTCTTTTTTGATTTATTTCATTTCTTTATTTTGGTGCCTTTGGCTCCTACTGGTGACCAAATCACAGCCACAATGCTATTTGCAATAACACATGACCTTGGGTGTTCTAAATTTAATTGCTTAAGACTTTGGTTGTTAAAGTGTACACACGTTGATCGGATGGATATTAAACTTTGCTTAGCCGTACTAAAATAGTTTATTTTGCTAATTTGCATCTTAGAGCTCTATGTAATTACAAAATTGCAAAATCCAATATTGCAATAATTACTGATAAATCTTACTGTGCAGTGCTAAAGCCTGAAGTGAAATAACATATTTACAGCAATTGAGTTTGGAAAAAGAGAAAAAGCAAGGAAAAAGGCAGTTGTGCGAGTCGAATATGAACCTGCGTCTGGTTGTCTCTGATGAGAAGTGTCCTTTCCTAATGACAGCCTTGACAATGATACACATTTTCCTCAGGGTGATGACCGGATGAAGCTGCCCAGTCCCAATGACAGTAAGTTTTTTCAGAGTCTACTGGATGAGGAAGAGCTGGAGGATCTGATGGATGCAGATGAGTACCTGGTACCGCATAGCTTCAACATTCCACCTCTAACCTACACCACCCGCTCACGCCTCGATTCCAACCGGGTAAGTGGGACTAACCAAAGTGTGCTTTGAATGAAAAAGATTTCTAATTTTATGCTATTTGAACATGGTGTCTGACCTTTTATGCAAATGGCCCACTTATGTATAGCCCACTCTACTTAGTTGCTTTATAGAAAGCATGCCAGAGAAGCTAGCAAAACTCTCTGTCATGCTCCTGTAACCAATCAGTTATTATATGACCCTGGATGCCACGCTGCATTCCCGTGCTGCGTGTTCTTCTGCCATAGGGTAAACAGCTGCCATGAAAGGATGTACTTGGTCAGCCATAATGCTTAGGGAAGCCCTAGTCTTCAAATGTCCATCCAAAGGTATCAGAGGACGCAGGTTGTGCCAAATAAACACCCACGTCTGACCCATTTTGTGGACAAGTTGGCAAGTCCCCTTTTGCTGGATGTCCATTTTCAATCACGCCATTTTCGTATACTCTCGATACGATGCATGAGAAAACCCTACAAGTTTGGCAGTTTGCTTAACTAGTCACCAGCTACTCTAGCACCAAAGTCCATGCCTCTTTCACTGCAATCTGATTTATGGAAATCTTGCTTACTTGATTTTAAATGTGATATCACATCAAATTTCCATGCAGGGAAGCGCTAATCAGGAAATGGCAAATGTCTCTAATAAGGTGGCCACTCAGTGTATGCCATATTTGAGATGTTATGGTAGGGAAAACTACTTTAATGGGCCTTTCAGTGACTTTTCAGAAGTGAGCTAGTTCTCTTTGACCTGGTATTTTTAGTGATTCATTTTACATTTACACTTAATCCAATATACGGCTGGAGAAGACTAGGGCTATGCGGAATCACAGGTCATCATGTGGGTAACAATTTGGACAGGGGTGTCAGGTTCATTTCTGGGCACTTTTGTACACATGCACACATTTACAGACTTTTGGGCCCGTTAGAGACTTCAAGTTCAGACATCATACAGGTACAACTGAGGATGAGAAAGGATGAGGAAAAAGATTAACCTAAGGATGAGAAAGAAGGATGCACAGTTGATTCCCAGTGGGCAACAGTGATTACTGTCAGCCCAATGGTGGAGTAGAGTGCCCCCTAGGGTATCCACTGAGTTCAAGGTGAAGCTCTAGACCTCAACAACCATGACAAATGAGGTTAAAATTGGAGTTTAAGGGTTAAAAGGTTTTCATTTTAAAAGGCATTTATTTTGGTTGTACATTAACCTGTCCCTTGTTCTATCTGCTACACCAAATCTACACTGCTAGTGTTTCACAACATTTATGAAAACTTCTAATCATCTGGAAATTGTGGTCCAAGCTTTTGCACATACTAAATGTTTTCGTTTATTGATTTACTGCATCAGTGTATTAGAGTTTATTACAGAGTATTAGAGTGGATTAAAATTAATTATAATTTTATATTTGAGGCCATTTCCTGCAATAGGTCATTTTTTACTATACAAATAACGTGATTGTATGAAGCACATCAGCTTTAAAGTTCCTGTAATGTTGCTGCATAGATAACCATTCGTGTTTGCTTTAGATGGCCTTATTGGCTTCTGAACTACAGTTCACATGAGCAGATATTGGTAGTTTGAGCTATATGTATAAAGTGACAATCTATCTCTTTATGGGCTCTCTGTGCTGATTCCCAGGATGCAGGACTGGTGGCAGTTTCATTACAAGGTCCATTCTGTGTAAATAGCAGGGTCCTCACTCAAGAGAAGGAATGTTTGCTTATAGACAGCAAGTGCTGCCTGAGTGTTCGCTCTGTAGCCCAAGGCCATTTGCTTATTAAGTCATAGCATCCATGACACGAACAATGACTGTTGGGAAAGTGAGTATTAAAATTACTTGACATTCAGTAGCCAATGTAGGTATGAGATATGAGAATGATATACTGGAAGCTCACTGTTATCAGGTAAAGGACATCAGGCAACATGCATGAAAAAAGGTTTGGGCTTTTTGTCATGAAGCCGATGTTAAGTCTCTGAACAGATGCTCTGATACTATCCATGCAGGTGTTTTGTGTTGTTGCTGTCCCTCTGTCTTTGACCCACACTGATGTCATGTACAGTGCAGAACAAAATAATGAAATGTATATTACACTGTCTCTTAATTTCATTATGGTATATTCATATCTGGTGTAATTTCTGCTGTAGAGCAGTGTACACTAGTTTAAAGCCAGGGCAATGTTTGTCTTTATATGTGCTTGGGTTTGTCAAATTTGAGAAAGTGCTCTTTGAATTAAATATCAAAATGAAAAAAAGGAGGAATTGCTTTTGCAAAATCTCCAATAAATGTTTCCAACATTTTCCTACCATCCAGTAAGAATATGTACATATTATTGAATGATTGTGAACCTTTTAGAATTTTCTATACTTATACATATGATCTAAAGCACAGTTCTACACTGTCCATAAAAAAAGATAACAAGAATCCAGCTAAACAAATTAGACAAAGATGTCAAACTTTGTCATGTATTTGCTTAGATGTAAAATATCTTAGTGCCCAGATAAGTGAACCTTTGAGTTTCTTGTGTGATCCACTTCTGTGCCAATAGCTACAAATACTAACCACTAAGAGTTCATCAGAGCTGGCTGAACAAAGAAACGTTATCTCATCTCCCCATGTAGACCATATTTGTGATATATTTTCGTTTCCATACATGAATTGCTGCCATTGTTATTGGAGTGATCATTTTGTTCAGAGAAACAATTTTGTTTTGAGAAACTGAGCCTGTTGGCGACAAGCCACATAGTGGTCGTCCAAAACCTGCTACTGATAAAATGCAGCCATATATACAGTATCTATATGAAAATGAAAAGTGAACAGTGATACACATGAAAAGTTAAAGAAAATTGTTTGGTTTAACTCAATTTTGAGGAAAAAAATATGGTATCATCCTGCAAAATTTTACAAACACTATCATCAGATTAAATCTGCTCGTTAGTATGCAGGTAAAAAGGAGTGATCACACCTTGGAGAGCTGTTGCAACAAGTGGACTGATATGAATCGTGGCTTCAACACCAGAGATGTCAATTGAAACAAAGGAGAAAATTATCAAACTCCTTAAAGAACGTAAATCATCACACAGTGTTGCACAAGATGTTGGTTGTTTACAGTCAGCTGTGTCTAAAACCTGGACCAAGTACAAACAACATGGGAAGGTGTTTAAAGGCAAGCATACTGGTAGACCAAGGAACACATCAAAGTGTCAAGACAGAAAACTTAAAGCAATATACATTGAAAATCGGAAATTGTACAACAAAACAAATAAGGAACAAGTTGGAGGAAACTTGAGTCAACGTCTGTGACCAAACTGGGGTTGTATATGGTTATTAGAGGCACAACACAGTGACAGCGATGGGGCATGGACAGGATACACACACACACACACACACACACACACACACACGTGTATATATATATATATATATGTTTATAATTCCTTGACTTGGACTATTTACATTTAAGATAAATTAAGATTTATTACTACCCTTTCACTGTTGGAGCTTCAGTCTGTTGGAATACAGTCTAAAATTTAGTGTGCATGTCTTATTCCTCTTCAGATAAGGACCTCTTGATACCTCTAGATAGATGTTGGACAGTCAGTTTGAACTAGGCATTTTGCATGGTCAAGTTAATCTCTTATCCTTTAGCCAAATGACAGTTTCACAAGGAAAATGCATCATGTCACAACAGTTTTTCCCTTGTTTCCTGGTCTTCACAGTCCTGTGTCAGGGCATATCAGTATCATAAGACATTTGCTCTTGAGTCATCCTTACAAAGCCCAGATATTACTCCTTTTTTATTTATGAACTATAGTCATTGTTCATGTAATTGTGCCCAACTTCGAAAAAAAATAAACTAAAATAAAATACAATTCTAAAAGTCCCACCTATGCAAAATGTGATAAAACCCAGAATGTACAATGCATCTCAAAAACAATACCTTGTTACTTCATTATGCTGCAAGGCATTGACCCAAATTCTATAGCCAAACCTAACCAAGCCATTTAGAGTTTTGCCCTGAACTGTATAATCATTAACATCCAGTGAACATTCAGTAGGGGGCAAAAGTCTGAAAGTGCTTGTGGAAAGAGTTGTTTAGGTGTGTGTAGAAAATTATTCATCCTGCAACAGGATAATAACCTGGCAGTCATTAATTTTCTTCCACACACACCTGACCTAAACCACATAAAATATTATAATATTGTGAAATCATGCTTTTTTTGCAGTCCATGTGTGCTCAAGTGCATGTTGTCATTAAAGTAAGAGGGGGTAACATATCAAATACAAACATATATTTTTTAATAGAATAGAACTCAAATTGTAATGTTAGGATTCTGTTATGTGTGTTAGGTTGATTATATTATATTATATCATCAGAGTTTTGGTCTCCGCTATAAGTGGTGTACCAAAATAAGTGTCAGTAAATCTTAACAAAGACATATGGAGATGCAGACATTTTACTTAGCAGTAGTTCTCAAGGGTCTTTCTTTTGTAAAATGCATAAAAAATATTTTATTGGATAAACGTTAACATATACCAGAATAATCACTTGTACATGTAATAATAAGTTTTGGTTTCACTGTCTCAAAATTATTAAGCACATTATTTGTGTGCTGTACTGTTGTTATTTTAAGAAAAATGTGTATGAGTAGTAAAGAGTCAATAAACATCCAGAAAAATGGAAGAATCAGAAATCTGATCAGAAATCTGCATATAGAAATGTGTTTTAGTCTGTATTTCCACCCACAGTTGCTCCTGGTTAATTATCTAGGCTTAATCATGTTTCAAAAATAGAATAAAAAAGAAGATGAAATAAAAATACATCATAAAGTATACATTTACACCTCTGTCCACACTCCACATGCCATATTAATGCACTTTGTAGTTCTACAGCTACAGACTGTAGTCCATCTGTTTGTCTACATACTCTGGAGTCCTCCATTACACTGTTCTTAAATGTTCAGGACCCTTCAAAAGATCATGACAGATTAGGTAATATTTGAGTGACACTGATGTGGCATTGGTGTGCCAGTGTCTGTTTTGCTGGTACAATTATATCAGATACAGCAGTGCTAGTTGAGTTTTTAAACACTATGTTTACTCACTGTTTACTCTATTAGACCATATTGCTCCACCTTGTAGATATTAATTCAGACAGTCGCTGTTGTTGCACAGTTTGTGTTTTTTATCCTCATCAGTGTTTTTAGAATGCTGCCTACAGGATTCTGGTGGCTGCACATTTTTGGTTGGTAAACTATTTTTAGACATTGTCCAATCAAAGCTCAACACACACTAACCACCACCACCACTACACCAGTGACACTTCAATTCTGAGAATGGTCCAAAACCCAAATAGTACCTGAAAAGTGGTGGTGAGTAAAGATGAATAAAACAGTTTGTAGGGAAGTGAATTAACTACAGTCTATAATTGTAGAACTACAAATTGCTTCTATATGGTAAGTAGAACTAATTAAATGGATAATTGATTGATTCTGGAGCATTCTTGTTGACATTGATTTTGCTTCAGTGTTCTGCACACTTTGACATGATTGCTCCAACGTCTGGGAGATTGAGATTACTAGCATGGCTTTGGCTTGGTTAAGGTTGAATCTCACTGGTAGGCAGCAGTTTGTTTCTCAGGAAAGTTTTAGATCTGACACTGTTCCTCTTTATTGCATTGTCCCACAGAGTTCAGTTCTCGGCCCAATTCTTTTTATTATATACTTGCTCCCACTTGGCAATATTATTCTTCAGGATAATCATAGGCTCGACTACTGTAACTCTGTGCTAATTGGGCTTCCTTCCAGTAACACAAAGAAGTTTGAGTATGTGCAAAACTTGTCAGCTAGAGTTCTCACCCACACTAGGACATGGGAACATATTACTCTTACATTAAAAGATTTGCATCGGCTTCGGTTCCACTAACACATTTAATACAAAGCATTTTATCTTATTATTTTTTATTGATTTAAATGCCGTTTTTATTGTTTTTGTTATATTGTTCTTTAAATTGTAAAGTACCTTAAGTCTCTTGAAAGGCACTTTAATATTATATTATATAAATTATATTGTATTATTTGTATTCTATTAATGAATCTGGAAACCAGGAGGTGGCCCAGCAAGCAATAATGGCAAAAATATTTCTGCAGCCAAGATGACAGACATCAAGATGTTTAATGGAGCTATTCAGTACAGTATTTAGCCATTCTGCTGCAACGTTTGTCCAAAAGTTGATGCTTTATATTATGAATGCGTTACAAGTGAGTGTTGCTGAAATAGCAGAATATCCACAAATTTTGTCTATATAGTGTATATAAGCCTATACTCAATAAACTCAGTGCTATTTAAAGTAAATTTGAAGTTATTTGCTAACATTGAACCATTGAATCAGTGGTGCTCAAATAGATTAAAAATAAAAGCTGCAGCGCACAAAGTGTATGGACGATTGTTTTCCCTAGATAGACACACTTTTCAGAATGTTTTTTTTTTTATTCCAAATACTCAAAGTAGATGAATACAAAACTGCTAATGGTCAGCTAGTGTAGTCGAAGCATGTGCAAAGTTGTGGTGGGTATGTCAAATGTGTGTGTGGGCACAGTGACTTTGCAGAGGCAAGTTCTGGTGAAAACCCTTCTCATTTTGCATTTGAACGCCTGTTTTGTCTTGCTCTGAATGGGATAGAAAACAGAGCAAAGCCACATGAATCTCAATGAGGCACATCAATCCTTCAGAGTCTCAGTGGAACATGACAGACGTCTTTCCGCTGGAGTTTGCTGACTAACAGAGAACAAAACGGAGTTAAAATGTGCACGGCACAGCAGCATATTAACTCCAATTCAGCCTTGGCTAATTCTTAGTGTCTCAATCTATATATATATAATAAAAGAGCCTATATTCATGTCCAAGCGCATGGTTACTGACTGATAATGAATAATTGACTTAAGTGGCTTATCTTCTGTGTTCAGTCTCCTAAAGTAATTACATTAGCAACAGAAAATTAATTTTAAACTTCATTTGTTCCTGTATCAATCAGATTACTTAATTACTAATTTACAAATCATGTGCCATGAATTCCACTCATGTGAACCAATTTATAAAGCAGCTGTTTAAGTTTTGGTCTACAACATATATTCGTGTACAGACCATTGACAAGAGTTTGTACAAACTGATTTAATTGCTTATGGAAGGTCATTTGTTTATTCATTTTCCATACCAATTAATTCAATTAAGGGTAAACCAGAGCTGGCAGTGGTACAAGGTGGAAATCAACCCTAATAAAAACTGTCACACATAAGCATTCACTTTTTAAAATTTGAATTTATTGCCCATAGTGCAACATAAGGGAAAAACAGGTCTGGTCATATGGCAACCATTTTTTGCCAGCGTGCCTACATGACATAGTATAACATAGTATCCACCCACATGTTCATCACTTACCCACTGTTAAAGTCAGTAATATGTGTGCTGTCTCTTTATGAGTCCCTCAAACAGAGTGTGCAGGTGCATTTTTTATTGTGTAGTATCAGAGAGCGTTGCGCTGAACTAGACAAGACAGGATTACTGGATACAGCTCATTTACTTTATTTATCCATTTTATTTCTGCAAGCAACAACTCCAAACGTTACACGAAGTGTTTGTCATTTAATCTGGCTTTGTTTCCCGCAAGTTCATCGGAAAACATTCCCATTGTTTTTCCAGTATTTTTTGTGCTTGTTTATTGAGTGTGAGTGCTAAATACAAGGGAGTGATTACAGCAAAATGTGTTTGTATTTATTTCGCATTGTTTTCTATATGTAAAATAAAAGTATAGGTATTCTCGAAAAAAAATAATTCCGTATCTGGAACGGATTACTTGTATTTACATTATTTCTTAAGGAAAATATGTTTTCAGTTATTGTTTATTTCACTCAGGCACTTTTGAATGAATTAATGACAAAAAGTGAGGTTTCATTATATGTATTAACCACCCACACATCACTATAGCACAACCATTACTCTCAGCACAGCTCTGCTTGATGCACTTGATTCCAACCCCCTGTACGCATAAGCAAACCCTAACACTTATGGGACATTCTCTCAAAAAAATTGGCAGAGGACTGGAAATTTTGAGTATGGAGCAGTATAAGTACCCAGGTACCATTGTTTATACTTTCTAAAAGAAACTTCTTTCTATGCTATGTTGCTACAGAACCAGTTTGCATACCAGGATGGCAGTTTCGGGATGGAGGCCATGATGGCTACTATACCACGGGTGGTGGCTGTGTCCTCCATATCACCTTCCTGTTCCTCTCAGGAGGCTAAGCAGAATGCAGCATCATCAGAGGACCCCCGATGTAATGGAACTCTAAGAAAACAAGTGTCGCCTCGGGTTAGAACAGGAGAGGAGAGCAGCACTCAGCGCTACAGCACCGAACCCATGTTGCTGCTGAGCGAAAGAGCAGCCAAATCAGAAAAAGACCAGGACGGATATGTGAGTGCCAAGAAAGACAAGAAACTCTCAGGTACCGTATCATACCACCAATTTCTAGCATGCCTGGTAAGCTGACCTGTGTAAATTCTTAGAAATTTGCAATTTTGAGACCATGCATAATGTATGAGCTACATTTATAGGCTAGTTTAAAGATTTTTGAAAAATACAAAGAGAGGAGCCACAAGATTGTACAAGGCTTGTACAATTATTGCCTTTTCTTTTAATGATGTTAAATAATGAGACTCGATCCTGTTATTTTTGCTAGACTATCTCAACCCCGTTGAGGAAAACCCATTCGTGACCCGACGCAGAAATGGAGAAGCCCATGCCCTAGACCAGGGTCATCATTCCAGCACCAGTGGCCAAGTTAAAATGGAAGATGAATATCTCAATGATCCGCTATATCTCAACACTTTCCACAGCTCTGGAGAGAAGAACCAGGAGGCTCTACGCAAAAATGGAGTCCCTGTTGCTCACACGTCGGGCGCATCAGTCATTCCATCTCATAGTGCTCCCATGGGGTACAGCCACGTGTGCACACAGCCCATTTACTCTACCCAGTCGGGGATTCCCACCCTTTCAGGCCATACCATCCACTCTTCGCATTCAGGTCATGGTCATCATGCATCACACACCCTCCATCCAGTTCACACTGGCACCGTTGCAGCTGACAAAAAGCCCAAAAAGACTTTTGACAACCCTGAATACTGGCAACACAGTCTTCCACCCAAGGCAACTTTACATGCACCAGAAGCCTTGCAGGACTGCAGTACTCGCTTCTTCTACAGGCAGAATGGTCGCATCCGACCTGCTGTGGCTGAAAACCAGGAGTATCTGACAGAATATGCTCTGAAAACGGGAACCATCCTGCCACCACCACCATACCGCCAGAGGAATACAGTGGTGTAGAACCAGGCAGGTGAAAAAAGGGGGCCAAGTAGGGGGAGGTTTGGGGGGGGGGGCTGTTCTTGTTGACTTCTCATCTCTATCTCCCACCAGCCTCACTTGTCTTGCCCACCAATCCACTGATCTTGGGTTATGGTCAGTTAGACTCCAGATGGTGTTTCTACATACAAGACAAACATGAGAGTGAACTCTTAATCTGAATTAAGACTTTTCCATCCCCTGTCACACACAGTTACCACACATGACATGGAGCCCCTGGCTCCTGAACTTTGTTGTCAAAACCGATAATACCATTCCCCTGGTATGCCAGATGCTCCATTTGCCTCTAACTAGAATTAGCTAAAAGCGGTAACTCTGATTTGGATGGAAAGTAAACAGTTTCCAGAAATTGTCTGGCTGCCAAATTACTGCCATCCTGTGGAAATTTATAAAGACTTCAACACACAACCAACAGGCTCAAGCATCCGAGTAAATTGACTGCTATCCTTATTGGTTTGGTAAATATTTTCTTGTTCTTTTGAGGCATCTACATAAGATGCCTAGTAATAATTTACCTCACTAGACTAAGAAGTTTAGTAATTACTCACCTCATTTATGAGCCAGAGCACTTCAAAGATAGCACAGGGGCAATTGAACAAAAGGCTTGCTACAAAATGTAGCAGCGTATGCTTAGGGGTTTGGAACATGTTCTGCTCATCATCCATGCCTTACATACATTGAAGTACCTACATTCACTGCCTTTCTTATTGCATACAGTAAATAATATACTCCAATAAGCACCACTGTTTGGACCATATGGTAACAGAAAAAATTTAAAGTCCTCGAAGTCTCAAACACACAAAAAGCCTTAGCAGGCTACTTTCAGCATCCCTATGGGCCACAAAGAACTTATCATGGCTACTGCACAATCGATTGCTCATAAAAGAAGATTCTTTCAATAGTCCTGCACAATATAGTTTTTATTGTCCATCCAGCCAGCATTGATTTTTTTTTCGTCTTTTTTTTTGCTGCAGTTGTCCCACAGCAAACCTGCAGCTGTGATAAAGGACCACAATACAGATGTAATAAAAAGGACTTCAGAGACCACATCTGTCTTTAAGCTGGGAGTTTATACTGATAATAATGAAGGAACATACAGAACCTTTTAATGTAGAAAGGGAGGTGAATATGCTGCAGAGAAAATTGAAGAACCATCTGTGGCTGCTGTGATTACTGCAATCCCAAATACTCAGCAGGGGTATCATGCCACGACTTTAATTTTGCTAGTCCATCTGACAGTGGTCAGTGAGCAACACATCATGGAAATTGCTGTTGATGGAAAATGTTTGAGCTGGCACAACACAGTAACAGAGGAGCATAAGGACAAACTGACAGAGGGAATATATATTCAAGAGGAACAAGGAAAAATAAATTCAACCAGAATGTTTGCCATTTAGGCCAGACATGTATTTTGTTTAGGGTATTTGGTCTTTCCTCAAGTCATTTCTCAAGTACTTCATACAGATTTTGGATTTTATAATAAGATATGTTTCTTGTAATTGTCTGTGAAGGACCATTTTAACATGGTATGAACAGACATGAATTCAACAATGCCAAACAGGCTTCAAGAATCATGTTTTTAACACTGCCAGGCATATTGCTTTGCTGCTAATGGAGGCACAGCGTTAATCTTTTATGGAGTTTTTTAAAGCACTTATTGGTCTAAAACTCTCATGCATACCACAAATTAACACTTGTAAATTGGTAGCATATTTATTTTCTTTCTTTTGGTTCCATTGGTGGAAGATAAACTGACTATGATTTCTTAATGCAGTTTCTCTAAGATAGCTTGAGAATTAACAGAGCACACTGAGATGCTTTACGAGACATTTTCACTGGATAGTGTGCTATGGAATCAGGCAACTTCAGTGTTGTCAGTGTTTTCACTTATAAGTATCCATATACATTTAACCACCCTTCTTGATAGCGTACCAACTAGAGCTTTAAATGAAGCAAATTGTTTCTAATTATGAGAGACCTGTACAGTTAACTAGTATTTACTTTGCATTATCTAATGACTCTAGTAATACTTTTCATGCTGTCTAACTTCCAGAGTACTCAACTTATGACAGCTTATAACATAGGAAAGAATACACTGGTTAACAAATTTGTATGAACATTTTGTTTCCTCTAAATTTTTTTGTGAAACAAGTAGATTTTAACATGCTG
>JAVSBV010002278.1:0-12961 GCA_033117975.1 Parotocinclus spilosoma | reverse complement strand
AATTTAATACAATTTGGAATAAGGCTGTAACGTAACAAAATGTAGAAAAAGTAAAGCGCTGTGAATACTTTCCGGATCCAATGTAGATCTCAGTAAGTGTGTCAAAAGACACACTTCTGAATTCTCCACTTTCCCAATGTCCAAAATAGTCCCTGGTGGAGATTACAACAGAGGTCAAACGGTTTTGCTGTTATCACACCCTGGGCATTTTCTCTGAAGCCCAAACAGTGTAAAAGTATCTGCTGAATCAAGGTTGCCATTTTTATGCTGGTCTACCATCATATGTTGTAAACCCACCATTAAACACTAATATTGAGAATCACAACATTGTCTGCCACCTCTTTCACTGAAATAGCTCTGTGCCTTTCAGAATGTTTGAGAATGTGAAATCAGAAGCAACTCTGAAGGATTTAGCGAATGGTGGGTTCTTACATTTCCTTTTAGAATGCAGTGCAGGTTCCCAAACTTTATCTGCAGTGCTCACTTTTGTATATGAGAATATTTTTGAGTCCCTTTTCCCAACTCTGACATTTCTGCTTCCAAACTCTACTGGAAATTGTTTTAAACTTTGTAATTCATTTAAAACCACAAGTGAAAATCGAGTTATTTAGAGTGCAACATAGAGTGACATAGAGTGAAAATTATTATTTGATTATTATAATGTAATAATTATTATTAATACATTATTAAATAAACATTTTGGAAAAAAGTATATGAATTTTCTTAATAATTAGGATTTAATACTCAAACCTCAAAATTTTCATCTTCTGTGTTACCCCAGAACGATTTCACAATACTCTGATGAGCATGAATGCTTGGTGTCCTTTTGTCACGTGTACTCATGTATGAGTCTATACGTCAAGTGGTATATGTCAGATGACTGTGCTTAAAAAGTGTAGACAGTCAGAATTCCTTGATCTTCTTTGGTCTTGAAGTAGTTGCTGCAAAGTCTTAAGTTTCTTTTTGGGTCATTATCCTGCTGTAGTATGAATCCTTCTTCACAAACAAGCATACACAAGCATTTTTACCAGTGGCCTCAGAATATTGGTCTCCTCAGACTATTAGTCCCCAATGAAGAAAGCTTTGCTGAAGTCAAAAATATATATAACTGACAATATCTAACTGTGTACTCTGGTTTCTCCCACTGTGCAAACATGTCTTAGGTCAAGTGGGGACTCCAATGTGTGCCACTGTGAGTGGGTGAAAGTGGTTGAGAGTGTATGTGTGTGATGAATTGGAGCCCTGTCTAGGATCGGTTTCCACATTCTGCCCTGGGCTGCAGGACTCATTATGACTGAATTAGATCAGTTATGAAAATGAATTTAACATATTCATGAAGAGTTAATTTGCAAAAACCTATGAACGTTGTGCATAAAAAACAGGTATTCATAACAGGTATTTCATTTTAAATCCTAAACATGTTTTATCACAAAAGCCATTTTTCTAAACAGGGCGATGCATTGCGAGTTCACGCTTTACAGCAAAAACAGTCAAACACCAGTTCTTTTTTGAGCAGATCCTGATAAACCTATGCTGCAGAAGTTGGAAGAAACGTCTTCATGAACAATAATGCACAGCCCCACTGTGTGCACCTCATCAACAACATGATTCAGGAAACAATATTCAAAAGCATGAACTGGCCTTGACATTCTCCAGACATGAATCCCATTAAACATGCTTGGGATGTACTGGAAAGACATCTGGCAAACCATCCAATGCCTGCCACAACACATATTAAGCTGGAAGTTGCCCTGGACTGGCAACTTCCCACTTCAACTGGCAGAGGATCCCACAAGAACTGCTGGACAATTTGATCCTGTCCATGTCCCATCACTATCAGTGTGTTTTGACAGTCTTGGGTGACCAAACACCCTATTAAACAGTCAATGCAGGGCACTCTAATCCAGTTTGACATGCTTCTGTTCACCCCCATGACTAAGAACATGGCAAATGCTGCTCGTAGGAAATTAGTTCTTAAAGCAATCTATGCTAAGTTATTACATATTGTACAGTTTCAAAAATATGTTGAGTTAAGGACACAAATTGTTGGAGCAACTAAATATGGCCACTTTACCTCTTGGTACAGATAATGAGCTTCATACTGTGCTACAAAATCAAGTGTTTATGAACAAAAAAATATTTATGTTTTAGTGTCCATTGCTTTTCATAGGAAGAGTTTCCACTCAGTCAGCTTCCCAAATTTGAGCCTGGCCAGCTCGGTTGGGTGTAGTTTTACATTGTATTCTTATTTTCCTCAGACATCCGCCAAGCCACAAGAAGCCCAGATATTTCCAGTCTATAGAAGAAAAACGCAGTACCATGGAAAAAATCCTTCACCTAAAAAGAACCATCCCACAGGACCAATTTATGTGAGCTTCACAGCTGAAGTCCAGGCCTAAGAGTTTTACTGCCAAAATGAAAACTAACTAAGGCAGAAATTCACAGCACATCTTGTGTGGTGTGGTGCGTTACGGTGTTACGGTGTTTGTTTTTGAGAGGGGGATGGTGGGCTGTTATTAATCTAACAATGTAGACTGTGAAGCTGGTAGTGTCTGTATTTTGTTTTCTGGAGCAGTTTGTTCACTCATTTTCAAATGTGCTTAACTTTATCGCCAATACATATCACACACCCCTACACACCACAGTGCCTGAGGGCTAGAGTTCATATCCTGGGAGTTCGGGTGATGCTTCACGGAACCCTACGATGGACTGGTGCCCTTTCCTGGGTCTGTCTGTGCTTGATGAATTCCAGGTTGGACTTCATCACAACAATGTCCAAGATAAGTGGGATTAAAATGGGATGCTTTGCTTTGCTTGTCATTAAAGTCTCTCTGTCTTCTTTCTCCCACCACATGAAAATAATTTATTAAACTATAAATGAGAAAATATATATTAGCTCATATGTTACATCACTCAGGTGTTAAATGTTGGTCCAACAGCAAGAGAGTCTCAGCTGTCACTTTGCCGCCAGTCAGGCTTTTAGTGCAGATAAATTGAAGTTGTTTATATAACACTAGCGCTCTCCAGGACATGTCTGCTTGTCTTTGTCGCTGTCATTTTTCACAACCATACCTAATCCCAGCTTCTAGATCTTACCCACATGGTCCTACGCAAATGGTATCTTCCACCCCAAATGTGTATTTTTCACATACATACTGTTATACCCTAATGTGAAATATATTTCCATTCAGGTATACAGAAATGAATGAGAATAGAATGTGAGACTGGACATATGCTGGCTCTGTGCAGTTTTTCCTGTGGCTGATGAACCATAACATTTAAATCATCTGTCATATACTGTGTATGTCTTCCTCATATCACCAAGTGCCTGTCTTATAGAGGCATGGATTCCACAAGTCCTTTAAAGGTGTCCTGTGGTATCAGCAACAGACCCTCCAGTTCTATAAATCACAATGTGTGTCCTCCATGAATTGGAACTGTTTTTCCATGCATGATTTCACTGAGATCTGTTATGAATACCTTGAACTCTTGAGGTCATGTTCCTCATACCATTACTAAACAATTTTTGCAACTTGTCAGGGGGCATATCCTGCCATTAGGGAATAATGTTGCCATTAAAGGGTGTACCTGTTCTGCTACAGTGTTAAGGTAGGTGGTTTCCTGTGTGATAATTATAAATTAATATCAAATCATAAATGTCATGCTTTCATCACTGTCAAGTGCATTACACTGTCAATATTATTTTCTTTGCCTGTCAGTGGTTTTAATGTTTTAGTATATATAGGGTCCTAGCCCATAATGCATAATACATCAGTCGTTATTTCCATTGTGTAAACTTAATTACGTCCCCATGCACAAAAGCAGGATAACGAAAATCCATCCTGACAGGTGTCAAAAGATCAACGCAAATCCAACGGCTTTCTGCCCCTCCACTGAACCATAAGGTGAATGTAAAACAAACTCACTTACTCATTCATCTGATTATTCTGGGTACTTTTTCCCATGGGAACACTCACATGATTGAAAAACCCATCTCAGCACTGCATAGGTTTATGGCTCAGACTTTTCTCAAAGAAGGTCCAAATCCAATGTATGCATGCTAGGTGTTTCTGATCTTAATCACAGGACATTCAAAGTGTTCTTATAAAGAATATGACCATCATCACTAAAGTTCAGTAAGTCATTAAGGTTTCTCAAGGGTGTTTTGGGTGCTTAATACTTTTGAGTAGAACCATAATTCTTGACGGAAACAAAAAAAAAACAGTGTCTGCTACTACAAAAGATCCATGCAGTCATTTTAAATAGGTTTAACTGGCACAGTTTTCTGAAAGGGTTCCATATCGACCTGTAATAAATTCCCAAATGTGCTTGATGAAACGTTTTATTTGTAAGTCCTTGCCATAATAAAGAAAAATCACTTAATTTGGTAATGATACAAAATAAAATAATGAAAAATATTCAAAAAATATTCCAAGTGGAACCAAGTAATCACAATTAAAGCCATCTATAATATTTTAGTCTTAACAGGTTCACCATATTTTATAGTAAAGTGGATAGCACTGCCACAGTTGGGTCCTTGAGCAAGGCCTTTAATCCCCAATTGCTTGGATTGTAAGACTGTATCAATTGTAAGTCACTATCAATAAGAGCGTCTGCTAAATGCTGTAAACGTAAGTTTGGGACTGCAGTACTCTAGTGTTTAAGGTACTGGACTCTGGGCCTGATGGTTAACCAACAATTGCTTGAATTGTAAGACTGTATCAGTTGTAAGTCACTCTGTATAAGGGCGTCTGCTAAATGCCATAATTGTAAATTTTAAGCTTTTTGGTTTACGATAAATTCAATTTATCATGGACCTGTCGGAACGTATTTCCAATGTAAAATAGGGGAGTACCTCTACAGGTATGCGCCGTTTAACATCCATCCTATAAGCATCCATTTACTTTAGTAGTCTTTAAGAATTATATACATTAAAATTATAGTATCTAAATATCTCTAATTTATATATATACATATACTCCCCTATTTTATGATAGTCTTATTTAAAATATTTCGACTTTACAATGGGACTCAGATAATAAACATAAATACACATTCAGCAGAAACCGTAGTTTGATTTTTGAGTTTCGCCTGGCAAACGATGTGCAGGAAATAAATCAAATGTACCAGGTATCTAAATTAATGTGACCATGGTCATGTCCAGTCAATTTTCCTTCTGGTCCACATCTTATTTCACAGAGCGTAATGTACATTTACATTAGTGGCATTAGTGACGGCCTTATCCAGAGCGACTTACAATTTATACAGTCTCACAATTTAATGCAATCGTGGGTTAAGGGCCTTGCTTACGAACTCAACTGTGGCAACTTGGCAGAGGTGGGATTTGAACCCTGGGCCCAGTATCTGCTTATTACAATAAATTGTTAGGTAAGATATCCCAATTGATCTAACCCGAGTCATACACTCCTAGTAATAATACAAATTCTGAAATGTGTGAAGTTGTATTAAAGGATCACTCCTAGAACCACTTCCACATTCAACCTTTAAGATATCCCCAGATATGTTACGTGCATTTTGTTGATATTATAGCCTGTGCCTGTTGATTAACAGTAATCACTAACATTATAAAGTTGCTATTTTCCTGCCCAAACGACTTAGGGGCTGTGAGAGACACTGGGACGCGGACATAAAAAAAAGTGTTCTCTGCACTTTACTACTAAAAACGTATTACTCCCAGTCCTATTTTAACATGTCCTAATCCATATCTAATATATGACACCTTTAAAATGATGCATAACTGATATTTAAAGGATAAAGACAGTCGCGCCACACCTAGCATCACATCTGGTACACAGCCATGAGAATAAAGCATACAGGAGCTTCTTTCAAACGATTATGTACAGTATTGTAAAATAACATAATTACCATTCAGGCAAGTTAACGTCACAACGCACAATGTATAACAGGTGGTCCAGGGAATTGCTCTTGTTCTTGTTTTTTTTAGTAACTTACCTAGAAGAAGCGAAGGAAGAAGTGACTGTGGCAGAAGCAGGAGGGTCTGTCTGTCCTCGTCGTATAAAAGCGTCCACACCAAACAGTACAGAGTAATGGAAAAAAAAGTAGGTCTCTGTAGGTCAGCACTTTCAAAGTACGCTATTCTCCCAAGTATCCATTATCGCCATTAGTCGCATGTTTTTATGAACCTATTTGTCTCTTCACGTGAATAAAGGGGATTCATGGTTTAGGAAGCAAACACTTGAAACCACATCATTTCTTCTACCGGGAGATCTGACACCCTGGAGCTGCTTGGACCGTTGTCGATGGGCGCACCCATAAACTATTATGGGGGAGACCATGCACAAGGTTTTTTTTATTTTTGTCGATTTTCTACTAAATAATGTGATCGTATAAAAGTTAATATTTTAATGTTAGAACTAAAATATTGAGTGACCTTGTTATCGTCAACACTTTAAACGCTATACAGCTATATTTTCCAGGCGTTTGAAAAAACACCCCGTGGCAAGGCGTGGTTCAGTCCAAAAAGGTTTTTCATCGGGAGGCCGTTTGGTGCGACCATGGAAAAGAACATCTAAATCAGGAGAAGTGGCCTCTTTAACCTGAATTACTAAACATTAAATTATTTATTATGTAATTACGTTATAATGGTAAATGCAGCATTTAATCCCCCTGTCATTCTCCAGTATTTCCATGTAAGAAATTAATGGTGTATTGTTCGGTGAGGAGAACTTTGATATATCCAGGCTAAGGTAGTTTAGTTATTAAAATATCATTTATTGCATCACTAAAAAAACGTAATCTCCAAAACCATTATTATAATGCTTTGGCCTTGTCCTCACTCAATAATTTTACATTTCTGTGCTCCAATTAAATTATATAAATGTGATCAAATATTTTTCGGGATGTGTGATTTTATAATAACCTACGAATAACACAAGAGTGTTTGATTTATATTCATATCTATGCAAATTTGCATATTTGAACAAAACGCTGCCATCCCCAACATTACCCTCATTACTGAAACAATCTATGTTTTTCTGTTTTTAAAGGTAGCACTTGTTTAATGCATAATCATGAAAACAAAGGCTGAGGGGGAGCACATCAGCCAAGACAGACAAGAGTGACATTTTAATGCCTGGAAAAGTAAATTATTCAATCATGTTTCATCTGCTTAATTTAACATCGATATTGGCTCATATCAAAACACACAAGGTTATATCTATGACATCCATCACATAACACATGGTTATCTCAAGAGTCATATACATATACACTCAAACCAATGCCAATTTGGCGTAATCAATTAACCTAACATGCATGTCTATGGAGGAAACCAGAGTACCTGGAGTAAACCCACAATGACACAAGGAGGCCATGCAGACTCCATACAGAAAGGTTTCAGGCCGCTCCACCCTGGGATTAAACCAGCCCAGGAAAAAATGTACTTTAAGATTTCATAGTAAAACTGTACATTTCTTGACAGTTTTAATGTGAATGTTTGACCGCAAAGCACAAGTTCTACTATGAATCTTTGATAGTAATTTGGCCACTTCATTGTTCTCCTGTCAAAACTCACATTACATTTTTTTCCCGGTCAGGACCTTCTGGGAGGCGGCAGTGCTACACGCTGAGCCACTGTGCCACCCTATTTAATCATGCATTCCTCATTATTGTAGAGTGTAGGTTTATTCAGTGTCATTACCGTTATCGCCGTTAGAGCAATATTTTAGAAAAAAAGGAGAAAATATTCACATTACTTAAAAGTATTTTTGTACATCTTATGCTAACTGTTGACTACAAATCCAAATCCATGACCTAACATGTTTTTCTGAAATAGTGAAAATAACTTTACATTTACATTTACAGTATTTATAAGACTCTCTTATCCAGAGCGACTTACAAAAGTCAAAACAACATTACAGCAACATGTCATTAACAGCACATACATTCTTAAATACATTCAAATCCTAAAGTACCGAAACAAATCCTATTATATACGTGCAACTTTATTTGCTTATTTGGACCAAAATTCCGCTTAATCGGACCAAAGAACGTGTACAGTATCTAATATCCGTGAAGAAACTCTTTGTCTCTGGCATCACTACCCAATAACTCCTGAGTTTCTCAAATTAAAAACTCGCGTCAAATTACACTGGATAAGTTCTTCAAACGTTGACTGGAATTTAGTAAAAACTTATGCTTCACATGCTGAGTACCTATACATTGTGTTGTAGATCGTTTCGAAAAACAAAGTTCGTAAGCAGTTCTTGTTTGTACGTTCTCTATACGTGTATATATATATATATATATATAAAACACCTTAAGTTTTAACTTTATTTACCTGGTTATTGAACATTGTACACAAACATGCTTACAGAAAAAAAATAATTGTTTGTTTTCAATGGTTATTTAATTGTTTTTTTTTATTTTTGGTGTGAAAGACAACATTTTTGGTGTGTGTGCTTGGGTGTCACAGCAGCCTAAAGCCCAACACGCAGTGAAAGGCATATTATTAAACTATGGGCCCTGACCAATATAAATCGAGTTATAGAATAATTATATACGTGGTTATGCAGCAGACAATTCTTTCTGAGTGAGATTTGGCATGGTCTCACCATGTCTGTGTGTTTTTCTTTGAGTACTCTGCTTGTTAATATCTCTGAAAACATTCCACATTTTTCCACACCGAGCTAAATTATTGCAATTGCAGACAGATTAGCACCTCATAGCATCTGTTCAGACAATGTATGTGATCCTATAAGCTTATAATACTTATTATTAAGGTAAATATCCAACTATATATTACCATGCATTACCATGCACCATACATTAGTTGTTGTAGTAAAGAAGTTGTAATGACACATGTAACATTACAGCCTCTGGTCCAGAAAGTTTTATTAAACACAAAGTTTTACTAGACAGAAAGTTTTAATAAACTCTTGGGCCATGACCGTTCAGACCAAATGATGAACAATTTTGGCAGGGACTGTGCTCATTTTAAGCACCAAGACGTTAAGGATGACAATGATCGGGTGGTATTCTAGTGCGTAAGAACAAGAAAACCATGTGGATCTTGAGACAGTTGTGAATTTGTCTCTATCCGAGAATTACATTTACATTTAGTCACTCAGCAGATGCTCTCATCTGGTACAGTCTTTCACTCCAAGTAAAGAAAATGCATCTTTGCAACAGTTCACCAGATATAAATGCGCATTTCATGCACCCACTGTCTTCAGGAACACAAATATATAAACTACTGTTTCATAAATACAACAGAAATTACCCTGTTTTTTTGTTATTTAATTAATACCATCCCATTTAGTATTGCTAAGTAACTGTAATGTTTAGTAAACGTCTAGATTACATAACGTTCAATTTCACAAAAGAATAATGGACGTTAAGCAATGCATACCTGTATGCCCAGTACAGTTAATGCCAGCCACATGTACTATTGGAGTCAAACAATGAAACAATTGATTTTTGTGAAATATATGATTCATTATTTTACCAAAATGAAACATTATAAAACTTAGTTCATTGTCATTAACACTGTGTGAGTAGGTTAAGTCACAGGTATTGTGTTTTTTTTTCTTTTTAACACATTCATAACCACGCTATTAGGTGTCCCCAGGGAAGGGAAGTATATTGCTTACAAATATTAGGGGATATTTCCAAATGAAATTTTGTGAATAAAAAAATTGTGGGCGATTATTGTGAGCAGCGTACTTCAGCTGCTATATCCCTGTATATGATGTTATACTATGTTGTGCTTGCCTGATGGGATACCGTGTGTAATTCACAAATCCTACAGTCTGGCTAACTTGGTTAACCAGTTTAAAGAAATTAGTTTAACTGATGCTAGACGAAAACTAGAAAGTAGGTCAATTTTCAGAACTTTTAAAAGTGTCCACTAGGGGGCATCCTATTGTTTCTCAGCCGTTCTGATGGAACAGCCACAGGTCACAAAGGGTGCAAAACACATCAGTGTATGAAAGTACACAAGACAGATAACAGGAATGACATGCCTTCTTACACAATCTTGTTATGTAATGTTCCAGACTCTGTATTGTGCATATGATTTAGTACTTCGGTACATCGTCAATCACCCAAGCATTTCCAAGATAAGCAATACAGTCAGGCTTAGAGAAAAGGGCATCATGCTCTGCTTAAATATGTCACAGTACATGTTAGCATTCATGGTTCCCTCAATGAACTGTAGCTCCCCACAGGCCCCAGCAGTCTTGTTTGTCATTAGCAAACTTTTGGTGGCTTTCTTGTGCTTCATCCTTATAAGAGGTTTCCTGCTCGGATGACAGCCATGCAGACCAGTTTGAAACAGTGTGAGGCAGTTAGTCTGAGCACTGACAGGCTGACAACCCCCCCCCCCCAAATCCCCCCCCCGCCTAAAAAAAAAAGCATGTGCACACAACTTCTGTTCTGAGTGGAACCTGTCTTGTTAAACCGCTGTATGGTCTTGGCCACCATGATGCAGCTCACTTTCAGTGTGTTGACAGTGTTCTTGCAAAATAGGCCATCTTTTTTCAGATCTTTAGAGAGATCTTTGTCATGAGAGCAACAACACCAAATGTAATACGCGTGCTTCCGATTCACACCTGATACCTTGTAACACTAACAAGTCACATGATACTGGGGAGGGAAAATGGCTAATTGGACATAATTTGGCCATTTTTACTTAGGGGATATCCCTTGATACTTGATCTCCTGACAGGAAAGAAACGTTCAGTCTTGAAATGCAGGAAAAAGCATCGTATCGTTCTATTTTCCTTTTCATGTTTGGTAAGGGTTTCATGTTTAAATAAAAGATACAAATTACAATAAATATTACAATTAAATAATAGAAAAATACTATAAAAGATAAGAATTACTTTATGGTATTTTTCTCCCTTGTTTTAACCCTTGCTTATCCTGGATGGAGGTCTATCCAGCAACCCACAGGATATTCCACTCTGAGACACTTTAGAGACCCCAGTTGGCCTAATGCATGTTATTGGAATGTGGAAGGAAACTGAAGGAATCTCATTCTGACATTTGGGAGAACATGCAAAGTCCACAACTGAGTCTCTGGAGCTGTGAGGTGACAATGTTAACTACTGCACCCAAGGACTGTATTATATTATTATTATTAGTAGTAGTAGTTTTAGTAGTAGCAGTTCAGTTGTTTTTGTAGCACACAGAGTTAAAAGCAAAAGTTGTGTTGTCTCTCCAGCAGGTGGCTTAACATGTAGGTCATTATTTATCAAATCACATCATATTGCCAAAAAGTCCAAATATTAAAATAGTATAAAAAATATATAATAATTATGAAGCCTGTGTAAAGTGTACAAGAGGTCCGACATCTGTGTAGTACATTCCAATTAGCTAAAGGCAAGGCATCCCTTATTACCCCTTATCCTAGTCAGAGTCATTAGCACAGGTCTATAACCTAACCCAGGGTTCACTGGGTGTAGGCCTAGGTACGCCCTTCACAGCATTTTAAACCACCCATGATTTAAACCCAGGCCCTCAGAAACTACCTACAGGACTTACAGACACAGCAGACAAAAAGGAAAAGAGAACTCTAATAATGGAAGAATTTAGAAAATCCGATTAAATAGGAGAAAGCAAGAGGAACAAGTAGAGGCTGTGGAGTTAACCATTATTGATTTAGGTTTATACATTTGTTTTTAAACTCACAGTTATTGGATCAGCATTGCCAATCAGATTACAAAACCGTCTCTCTGCTACCTCAAATAGAACCACAGGACAAAGTTAAGATTGATTTGTTCATGGTGACGGTCTGTTTAAATCAAGGTTGTTATCTAATCAGGTTGATCAAACATTGGGATGAATGGAGGAATGATGGGAAATTCCTGTGGAACAGTCGAAAGCTAAGAAATATGGAATTCACAGTACTATATAAGATTAAAAAGTGAATAATGCAGTAGGTTTGTGTATAAGGCTGATTACATGGTACAGTTTGTACCATGTACCTTGGCACTGAAGTCAACTGGCTGACTAACATCAGCCCGTTTCATGATCATAATCAGTTAGATGACGTTTAAGTGATTAGAGTAGAACTCTGACCACTGCTCTCTATTTTGTCTTTATTACAGTCTGTACTCTTTTTATTACGTGTGCGTGTGCACACACGCACACAAAGGCACCCACAAATTCTATTTTCATCCAAAATCATCGTCAAATTAGCTTTAAGTGCTGTACTGTAATTGATTTAACATGCAGTACTTAATTTCATATTGTTTTGTCATGTAAAATCCAAACACTCCATTATTTACTTATCAAGTAACCATGTTAAGAGTTAGTTGGTGCAAATGATACACAGGACGGATGAGCCTTTTGGGTCTGTGTTAAATTCCTAGGTCTCCATAAATTTTCCTAAATGGCCTGTAACTGAAGATCCATGGTGAAAGTTCCAGTAGATTAGGGAGTTCGGGGGCATGGGGTTTAAGACCCATATTAATTCATTCTATGCTTAGTTTTTGTGCAATAGATGTGATCTTTTAACTAATGTGTATTCACCAAATGGCCAAAAATGTAGACAATCCTTTTAATTAATGGTCTAATTATCTGTTATTTCTTTTACACTCACAGCTAACATTGATACATATATGAAGCATACAGGCTACAGCCAGTGGGTATGTAAGAGAGACTAATTACTTACTACTACAATAACTCAATGTGCATGATGAGCATTAAGAGGATTCACTGTGGTCATAGCCCCCTGGCTACACCCCTTAAAGAATTTCCCATGGAGCAAGGATTTATTGTCTAGAAGCAGTGTCCATCAGTTTTAGTGGAAATATTTCTCAGAGGATTGAACTGTTTTGTTGCAGCAAAAAGGGGCAAATATTATTTTAACCTTACTTTTGGATATATTTTGAGGTGCCCACATACTTTTGACTATACAGTGTTTTGTGCTATGAATATCCCTACAATTTATCAGTACTTGCTTTAGTTGTGGTGG
>JAVSBV010002269.1:0-12961 GCA_033117975.1 Parotocinclus spilosoma | reverse complement strand
CTTTTCTTTCAAAAATAAGGAAATTTCTAAGTGACCCCAAACTTTTGAACGGTAGTGTATATATATATATACACACACACACACACACACACACACACACACATATATATATATTTTTTAATGCAAACCCCTAATTCAATTGATATATATATGTAGATAGATAGATAGATAGATAGATAGATAGATAGATAGATAGATAGATAGATAGATAGATAGACATTGTGATTGCAGCGTAGGTTGTCATTATTAGTCATACAACACTCATATGATGTTAAAAATTAGTTTTATAACCATCAGTGGCTAATAAGCAAATATAAAGTCCATCCCGTGCTCAGATGTGTATACACATGTTAAATCTCCAACAATATTAGCCAAATCAGTGATCAGGTTATATCTAAATCTAAGCTCAATTATTTTGCCAATGAGATCTTTTGATTAAAGGTAATGAACATGTGGTACATGTCTCTCTACTTAAGATGTTTTAATATGCTAAGACAGCGTTCCTGCGGCGTGTGATAGCGGGCAAAATTCTGGCATTAAACATTTATTTTGTGAGGCTGGAAAGCTGAAACTGGTTGTAAGAAATTTTAATGTTCTTGCTTTCACCTCAGCATGGGAGCCTCTGGTCACACTCTTCACCACAATGGCTTTGTTTTTCTCTTCAATCTCAAATCCATAGTCTTCCTCCTCAGGATGAATCTACAATAGTCAAGCAGTCACGAGATCAGTAATGGGCAACACATGAGAGAAAATTCAACTAGATTTGCATTTCCTGAATGAAATACATCAGTGCCCAAAATGTGACAGTAGAAAGAATGTGTCCCAATGCTTCTGGGTATGTGTAAGTTTGTGTCCCCATACTTTTGGAAACATGCGGGTTTGTGTCTTCATACTTTTGTTTAGGTGTGTATGTGTGTACATGTGTGTGTGTCATGTAAATGGTAGTGCATACTGTATGTATTTGTGTGGTGTGTGTTGGCTTTACGTTGTGTGCGTGATTGTGTTTCTATGTGTATGTGTTTGAGTGTGTGTATTAGTAGCAGACAATGTCACAACAGGTTTGCTCCACAATACTGTATTTCCCCTCCTAAACCAGATGAAACACATGCTCAGTCCTACAAAGCATCCTCAAATATACAATTGTTTGCATTGGTGATAGCTGTATGTGTGTAAAACACAGAGACCCACCACTATGGATTTAGCCAGGATGTTCTCAATGAGCTTGAAGTCATTTCGAAGCTGCTTGCTCTTAGTGCTGGTGCCCTCTGTCTCCTCATCAGCATGGAATCGGAAAAACTGAGACTCGTCTTTAAACTCGCTCTTCTCCAGGACTGTAATACAGCAATAAATTTATCACAAAAATAAGAAGAAAAATATAGAAAATGTGTTTTGTGTGTGTTTGTAAAATAGAAGAACAGTTACTACAGTATTCCGCTTCATAATGGAAAAAAATTCAATTCGGCTGAAAATTAAAACATAAAAGTGAATGAAATCCAAAACAAGAGATGCTCATTGGAGAATCTGTCCAAAAGTGTGAATGAAGGGTAGGGCTACAATGCTGATCAAATAATGAGACAGAGCATGGCTTGGTGTTGCACATCATTTGATTTTAATCTATTTACGAGAGCATGTGGCAGAGAAGTTTTCCTCTGAACATGAACATGTATTGGGAGCTAGGGGAAATGGAGGCTGTGTTAGCCTAGCGTTCAAATCCAGGGTTCAAATCCCACCTCTGCCATGCTGCCACAGTTGGTTCCTTAAGCATGACCCTTAACCCACAATTGATTGAATTGTAAGACTGTATCAGTTGTAAGTCACTCTGGATAAGGGCGTCTGCTAAATGCCGGAAATGTACACAAATACTTACAATGAGAAACGAAAAAGCCTTCTGTGACAAAAAGTTGATATAATTTTAGTTAGTCTGTTTAACATATGTATTCAATATTGAACATTTTGTCTACTGCATTAACAATATGCTTAATTCATTTATTGTCATATCCGCTTAATCTAGTCAGGGTCACATAACCGGTGATACAGGACGCCGGAACAACCCAAGACAGGCCAATCCAACATAGAAATATGCTTAAACATAATAATTTATTTGATTTTTAGAAGACTATTGATTAGAATGTGAATCCTATTTATCTTCCTGTGGTGACCACATGACCCAAAGGATACAGTAGTTACATCAGTTTTATTAACCTTTTTTTAATCTTTTTTTTGCTTGTTTACAAAAAAATGCAAAAGTTTTATTTGAGTCTAAAGACTAGCGTTAATAAGCTGCAGTAATCAGTATGTCAATAACATAAACATAAGACTTTGTGTGCACATGTTTGCATGTGTTTCATGTTCATTTTACACACTATTTTTGCATCATGACTCAAAATAGGAGGTGGTGTAAACAAACTGTATGTTGTTCATGTTCTGTGTTAGTGTTCAAGTCACATGATAATAACCGAGTCCTCATCATGCCCGAACAACACTGGTGATTTTCACTGCTATACTGTTTTTTCCACCCCTCAGTAGAAGCTTTTCTCCTTGTGGAAAACCTACAATCTAAAGATGATTCCTTAAAAATCGACAGATGTGTTTGCAGGGATAGGCTGAAGGTACATGCTGTACTTTAGAGCCGTTCCAAGCTAAACGTCACTGAGGTTTGTTTTGTAAGGGGACATCTGAACGAGTAGCTGTGTTATTGCTTTAGCAGGAAGTCTGTGTGTCTGTCTGAGTGAAGTGGTATGAGCATGTGTGTCTGTTTGAGCTCTTTTCCCTTTTTTTTGTATTTTTTCCTTTTCATGCTTTTGTTCCAGTCCAACTCTCTGACACTGTTCTAACAGCTGGGGACATCTGCTAATACACAGGCACACATAAACACACATACACTCATACCTTGGTCCTCTGCCATGCACTCAGCCTTAGGGGTGCATCAAGCATCTCCAGGGAAAACTAAAAAGGGTTTGCTTCAGTGGTAATAATCAATAGGTTTGAACCAAACCACTGTAAAAATGCATGCAACCTCTTCCTAGTAACTAGGCTTTGACCCTAATTAGATTAAACTTATATAAGCAACATCCAAAAGCAAACACCGAACACTTTCATAACATTTTGGCTTGCTCTTGGTCTCATTTGGAAGTCTTTTACACATAAAAAATACTTCTACGGTTCAACCTCCAGACACCAGACTTGTTGCAACAGCAGACAAGCCAGTCAAGGCCCACTGCACATTTTGTTTATAGCAACATTTGCAGGTCAGTCTTCCATACAGCCTTCCAAGCTTTATGTACTATTATGTCACCATTATTTCTTTTCAAGCTCTCAACTCCCTGCCACACTCCTGTACTGCTCACCATTTACTAAATGATATATAAAAAACAACGCTGCTGCTACTGGTAAAATTCTAATAATTGTTTTTGGTAATTGTGGGATAATTGATCTCCATATTCATGAATCATAGATTATATTCAATATTATTTTCATAGAGTCATCATTTAGCGACAAAACCGATATGATTTTACCATGATGCATGAAACCGTGGTTGCAGAGGCCGACTCCAAGAGTGACTGCATCCTCACGAGTGGAACAGTCTCCCTGACAGACGGTTGGACAATGGCCACACGTTGAACACCAAGAAAGAGGGAGAATCATCAAATAAAACAACATTAAAGAAAAACCCCAATCAAAATTATGTCTAAAAATTACAAAATACAAACATCAACAGAGCATGATTTCGAAAGACAAAAATGTGACAGTAAATCGCTTCTCAAAAGCTTAAGGGTAGCAATTTAGTTTTACGAATGAACTTCAAAGTGCTAATCAGAAATTAATTTGTCCATTACGGTGCAAATGTCTTAGGACAGCATTAGATTTGTTGTTTAAGCAATTGCATAACATACTGTGCACAATTGGACCCAAAAATTTCAAACTTGGATTTGTCACTCTATAATACTTCTTTCCACTTATCTCCATTCCAATCTTTGTGAGCTTAAACATATCTTTAGCCTTTCACCCTGACCCCCTTCTGGAAAACAGTTGTTTCTTGGCTACTACCCTTCCAAAGAAGCTATTGCTGTTTCAGACTACACAAGTGTCGACTTGGCATTCCAATGAAGCTGCAAGGCGCTGCTATTGCTCAACTGTATGGGCAGGTCACATACAGTACTTTCCACAGTTGCCTAGACTTTTATTAGTTTTAGTACTTAGTTTTAATACTAAGGATGGCTGTGTGCTGTAATACAAAAAAGAGACTGAGAAAGTATGTATGGTCGTTACACCATTGCTAAAACAATGGTATATTAAAATAATCCTGTCCTATGGCTTTTACATAGTACTGTATAAACCCAGTATAAGAGGAAACCATTGTCTTAATTTTTAATTACATTTGGGTGACACTGGAAAATCTTCACCACAATAATGTTTTATGGAATAATTTCAGTGCGAATCATTTGGAATGAAAGATGCCAGTCTGTGAGTGTTTGATGTCATGATACCTGTGAGACAAGCCAGTCCACCAGTTTGCTGGCTGGTAATACCGACTTAAACGTCTTCAGGTGATGATCTCGATCTCTGTACAGAGGATAAAAAAAGCAATGGCAACTCATTTTGATTAGTCACAGAAAAAAGAAAGGATGATTTGTTGTTATTGATTTACATTTCAGATTATTACTGTCGATTTATCATTACTTATGAGAATATAAAGCAAAGAATAATAAATTATTCATCCTTCGTATTCAAAATACAAACAAGGTTAAATATATTAGAAAAACAGTATATATAAGGTATATACAGTATATATTAAAAGGACAGGGTTCTGCAAACATGCTTTACCCTGACCACACTGACACAAAAGACAAAGTGTTTCTACAACAATAAACCACAAGCAAGTCTAATTACTCCACCACAAGACATCCTTTATGATGTTAAGAATGTTTCTGCCCTAATCAAACAGGAAGTGTGAGAAGAAGACTATAGTCAGATGTGTGCTCTTTAAAGGGCAAAGCTGAAGCAAGAACTAGTCATGAGGACAAGCATCTATATGCCATGGTAAAATGCTAAAAAACAAAACAATATGAAAGACTATCACCACATCTGATAAACCAACACAATGAAACACTGCTCAAAAATTTGGGGGGGATATTTCAAAAGGAATATTAATATGTTTTTACAATTTTCTACCTATAATGTTTCCCAGGGCTTTATAGATTCATATACATATATGCACACACATTTAATGTCATTTGGAACGTTTTTAAAGCAAATTATCACTGTATCTAATAAATAAAAAACATATTCGCCACATAGTATAGGTTTTGAGATATAATACTTTTACCATTTTATCAGAAACCACTGTGCAAATCTGTTTGTTTGTTTACTTGGTCCCTATGCAACCATATGAATTCAAACGTAAATTCACCAGCTGCCAAAATATTACATTTTGATTTACAGTTGTAGCTCTAACCTATACATTGCTGTAGACCAAGTACACCCCCTCCTGACAACTGAAGCCTCCTGACCTTTTTCGCAGAAGTTGAATCTGTTCATCTGGACATACAGTTTTGTGGGAGAAACATTTCATCACGTGGCTTCTTCAGTCTCAGCTAGTTGGAAAACTTCCCCAATCTTATATACAACACATTAGCATAACGACTGATACCAGCATAACAATGGGCCCGGTGATCAGTTTAATATATAGACTGCCATAGCCAGTGATGACTATGGCCATGTGTGTCATTCACACAGGATTGGGGAAGGGCTGTGATGGCGACATTGCAAGATGGTGAAAGGTGTACCCTGAGGTCCCCTCCTTGGTTCAGGGATGGATGTTCCCTTTTTACAAAAATGGCTTCTTTTACTCCGCGTTCAAACCATCGTTTCTCCCTATCAAGGATTTTCACGTCTTTATCCTTGAAAGAGTGGCCATTGGTCTGTAGGTGGGTGTAAACCGCAGAGTCCTGACCTGATGAGGAGGCTGTTTTATGTTGTGCCATCCGTTTCGCCAGTGGTTGTTTGGTTTCCCCGATGCACAATTCCTAACAATCCTCCCGGGACTTAACAGCAAACACTACATTACTCTGTTTGTGCTGGGGGATTCGATCCTTGGGGTTGACCAGTTTCTGGCGTATCGTGTTTACCGATCCCATTGTTATGCAATGGTGCTGCTATCAGTCGTTATGCTAACGTGCTGTATATAAGATTAGGGAAGTTTTCCAACTAGCTGAGACTGAAGAAGTCACTTACATGAGTGATGAAACGTTTCTCCCACAAAACTGCATGTCAAGATGAACAGGTTCAACGTCTGGGATTTTCCAACCTGGATTATTGAGCATGCATCAAGACATGTATTCCTAAATAGTTGTGTCCTCTTTCAACAAGTAATTTATGCCACAGGGCAAACCAATGTGACCCAATGAGACCCAATGCGCAAACCAATGAGACCTTAAAACATAGAAATTTACAGCATTTTACAGATGCCTCATCCAAAATGACAACAGTTTTAAATGGCTGTAAAATGCTCTCTCACTTTTCTAATCAGCAGTTCAGAGCTTTAACCACTGAGGCACACAATAAAGTTTATTTATATGAAGGGCTCTTTAACACTATAAATGAGGAGACAGTCATTTAGACCATTTTAAAATTTAAAATAGAATAACTTTCACATAATTAACACCCCTCATCTCCAAAGAGCTGTGACTTTTATTATATTGGAGCATATTTTTCTGACACTGTATTGAAATTAATATTACAGATAACAGAAGTGTTCTCAGCATGAATACTTCGAAAGACAAGGTCATTTTGACCCTTTACGGGAAAATATGAACTGTCTCATCTTCGCAAGCCAGCTGTTTTTACCGCTCTTTCAGAACGTCATTCGTTACCTCGACAACAAGGCTACAGTTTACCTCAGAAAGAAAGCATCCTGTAAAAAGCTGCTGAATTAGCTTTTATTAAATTAAATTAGCTATTATATATTGCAATAGTATATTAACACATTAAATACTCTTCATAAATAAATAATCATTAGTGCAATATAGTATCCTCGTCTTTCTGACATTTTATGACCTATTTTAACTTTTTAATTTTAATAGAATTTATTTATTTATACTGTATGGTAATATAAAAATGCATGCAAACGGTCAAAATGACTACAGTGGTCATTCTAGAAGTTATGGAATCCTGGCCATTTTAGTGTTAAGGGGCTAAGGAACTAACTAAGGACCCAACAGAGGTATAACTCACAACTCAACACTGAGCCTGTTTAAACATTTAAAATACATCAGATATTTCCCATTTAAAGCCAACACACTTAAACACTGGCAGCCTGGATTTGGGCTCACAATCCTCCAAGTAGTACTCCAGAGCAACAGCCTTAACAACTAAGATGCATATACAACAAATAGAATGCACTTTTGTCATATTACTATTAATAAGTCCCGATGTGTATATTCCAGTGTGATTATACAGGGAACAACATTCTGCGAATATAAAACATGACATTGATGCGTCATTCATGTTGGACTAAGCCTTCCTCAATTGTGTTAACTTGTAGATAGCAGAATAAGATGTAAGTGGTCATGTTTGCAAAAAAACTCAAAAATACACCTGTTTATATTGTGTTTAGACCATTAAGTAAACCTATTATGTCTACAATAATGTCACGATAACTAGCCACTGTGTTGTAACATTACTGAATAGCCAATCTAGACAGACGGAATCAGTTTTTCTTTCGCTCAATGATGTATGACAACATTCCATAGCTTTTACATAGCAATTATATAAATTTATATAAAATATTTGTAGAAAAAGTGAGTGTCTATTAAAAAAAACAAAGCTAGTGCAACTTCACTCTTATCACGTCTGGATCACTCTAGACCAATCGTATCAAAATAGAATATACTGCATTTAATCATGAATTTTAACAGTCAATGTCAAATGAAATTTCAGATCAGAATCAGATTCAGAGCCAAAACACACCAAGCTGACTGTCGACTGAAAATTACATAGTGTGTACAACTCCTGTAATGAGACAAAACTACATGCCATACTTACTTGATCACAGGGGAAAACAGACTATGCAGACGACAGTAGAGTCTCACACCCTGCCAGAAACAAACAAATAAACGCAGACACCGTGCGCATGCAAGCACACACATACACAAACAAGAAATACACAGTTAGACACAGAGTTATTTCAATATATTATTTCCTTTGGTAATTTAAAATCAAAAGTGATAGCTCAGATCCATGAAAGGCAAACGTGAGTAAGAGTTGTGTGGGTGTAGCCTAAGGAAATACCTTTGATACAATGTCCTCCATCTAACTCCGTGCTTTGTAGGTTCCATCATCATATCGAAAACGATAGAGTACCTGCTCGTTCTTAAACTGGTGCTTATCTGAAACTGCATTATAAAAATAGAACCCTTACATAACCTTTTATATTGTTTTAATATTGCCACGTTCTTAGGTTTTACTATCGAGTAAGCCTGTATATTTTAATATTGTATATTTGATTTTAAATTGATATGTTTACAACAGCATGGAAAATGCAATTAAAACAAACAAACAAAAAAGAAGTGTGAACCCAAGATATTTCATATTTTTTTATAGTCAGCTACAATAATGTATTACTAAACGACATTTTTGCATTTCAGGCCTGCAACACATTCCAAACAATTCTGGGATGTGATAAATAATGTCTAGTATTGTGGTGAAAAAACTAAATAATGATGTGATTACAAAAAAGGTGATGTCAATAGGTGATTATAAGCAGAATTTGGTACAAAATCACAAAAAGCAAAGTCACTGAAGAGCAAAAATGGCCAGAGAATCTCCAGTTTTGGATATTTATCCCTCTGCAGTGCATAATATCATTTAACAATACAAAGAATCAGAGGAATTTCGATGCGTAAAGGACAAGAGTGCAAGCTTAAGCTGAATGCCCATGATGTTCTATCTCTTGTTCAATCTCTTGTTGAGAACCATCATTTAACAATAGCTGTTATAACCAAATGAGCAAGGGATTACACTTATGTGATGGATTAATGCAGAAAAGTACACTGGGATTTAAAGCAACATATGTTGCCTTCATCATATGACATCTATTTCAGGGACATCAATGATTTTTTAATAAGACAATGCAAAACCACATGCTGCACACATTACAAGATCATGGCTGTGGAAGAAGAGGGTATGGGTACTGGACTGGCCTGCCTGCATTCTTGACTGGTCCCCAATAGGGAATGTGTGGAGAATTGAGAAACTAAAAATTCAAGGACACAACCCTGTACTGTTGCACAGCTTAATACAAAGGGAAGAAAATAACATTTGCATTACACGTATGCCATTTAGCAGATGCCCTTATCCAGAGCAACTTATACAGTTTTACAGTTCAAGCAATCTGTGTTGCTTCATTACATTTTACACATCTTATTGATGCTATGTCTAGGGTAAATTTCAACTTTTTGACTTTAATCTACAGAAATTGTTAAACAAAGAAAGGTTCTGGAAAGAGACTGAAGCTGCAGTAACATACAGTTTTTGTGGAAAAAAAGAAAATACCTAGCTGATCTTAATAACACAAATTGCTGGAAAAACTGCATAACGAAGAGTTATGTAAAAGGTCATCACTTACCATGGTGGATGAGTCCATTCTCCAGCAGTGCTTGGCCCAAATTGATGCCCTCCTCAGGTTTACTGATCTCTCCACTCTCCAACAGCCATGCAACAAACTCGCTGAGAAATGGACACACAGACATTTGTATTATTATATTTCAGAGGAATACAGCAGAATAGTTAAATAATGTCAACCCCACACCTAACCTTAATCATTCATTCATTTTCTTAACAGCTTATTCCTGTTTAGTATCTCAGGAAAGTCGATGCCTAGCCGGCTACACAGGGTGCAAGGCAGGAACAACAACAGACAAAGCCCCTGATGCATCGTGGTCTAAGCCTAATCATAACCTTAAAGATAGTACTATTTAAATGCATCATAATAAACATCATTTATATATACATATTTTGAAATACAAATTAATTAAACTGTAGCTTAACTTAACCCATTAACTGCAATTTTTTTCTGAACATTTTTTACTTTATTTCTGTCTGCCTACATCCCATCCCTTCCCATCAGTAGGCAAGTTAAAGCACCCGATCCCCAAATGGGGATCATGGTTTTTAATGGGTTAAGCTTTTTTATTTCTGAGGATCAGTCAAATATCTACCAATTTCTAAATTTGTGTATGTAAGAAGTGCCTATATTATTCATTAACCTTAGTGGAAATCAAATAAATAGCTTATTGCAACATAATTCTATTCATTCATTAAACTAATTTGTGATCATGAACGGGTAGTGCATTTCATCAACGCATAACTTATCTAGCCAGCAAAATGAACCATGGCTTGGTAGTAAGCGTAATTAATCATATGTGAAAATGTGTGCTCAATTCAAATCTCATTTTAAAACACCAGCCATCACTGATCTGCCGCTCTACTGCACACCCAGAAAAAGAATCAGATATGTGTTATCCTTGTTAATCACAATAACCTAATCAAGATGTAAGCACCTCTGATTACTTAAAAAAATGGCACAAGTGGAACTAAATGTCGACTCAGCTTAAATTAAACAAAAATAAAATAAAAATATGTAAAAAGTACATAAACCAGTTTTTATAAGTGTATTAAAAACTTCAAAATCTAATTTGAAATCACACTTTTAATTGAAAGAGATATATTGTATGTTCGCATGTATGGACTGGTAGGTGGGGGAAGACTGGGGAGCTCTTCCAGTAAACGGAGGTAGATTTATTACTAGAAGGGTTTTGCCAGTGATATTTAATCTGAAAATACTTTTCATATTAAAATATTAATATATATATATATTTGGCAAAAGCCAGTGCCTGGGGAATTCCAAGTATAGTCACTAAATTGTTGTAACTGTAACTGTGTACCCAAGGAATAAACGCAATAAAAAAATTGTCCTGTACAAAACTGTGCATATTGTGTGTGATGTCCATCTCACTTGCTAACCTGTAAAGCTGACTGAAATATTGTGAATCAGTATTTCTGCATAAATATGGCCTTAAACATCATCAAGGTCGTAGGGAACCCAGGGTAACTTCTAAACAACTAAAAGCTTTTATTACATTCATTTCATGTTTATGAGACTAGAATCAGGAATGTGCAAAGTTGCAAGAAGAAAGTCCATGCTCTCCAGAAAGAAAGCTGCTGCATGTCTACAGTTTGATAGACATTACGTAAACAATTCAAAAGCCACTGCAACCCAAAAAAACAAGCTTTGAATGAACAATACCTAAATACATTTTTGTTTAAATAAGAAATGTTATATCTGAAGAAAGAACAATACTGCATTTCAGCATAAGAACCTTATTCCAACCCAGGACCCTCTCGCTGTGAGGCAAAAATGCTACCCACCGTGCCATTATTGAATAATGTTCTTCAATAAATTAATGACCAATCTATATAACATGCACTTTTATGACAAAGAATTTGACAAAGTGTTGGGTCATATTTATTGAGAAATCTAGAAAATTCTAAAGGGCTCACATACCTTCATGCTCCGACTTAGCTAACTCAGCAAATTCTTAAAAACTAAAATACCGGTAGTAAAGATACTCTATCCAATTCATCCTCGTGAACATTTATATATGCTTTTATTATATAATTGCAAGGAAAGGTTTGTGAACCTGCTAAAATATTATCTTGTTGTGTTGATATTACAGCATTGGCCACACTGTCAAAGTTTATCTGAGCTCTTGCATATTTTAAATGTTTATTGCCAGAAATAAATAACTGGCCAAGTTTTGAGACCACAGGTTTTATGTTCTTTTCTCACTACAGGGAGAAAAGTACATGCAGATGTGTGCTGAAGATAGCAGATAGGATTCTGCATACTTTAATATTTTCTTCAGCAATGTTCAAAAGCTCTACTAAATAAGTATTTGGCATAGTGGTTAAAGTGCTGGACTATGGACCAGAGGGTTCAGGGTTCAAATTCCACCTCTACCAAGCTGCCACTCTTGTGTCCTTGAGCAATTAACCCAATTGCTTTGTGACATCGACTGTAAGGATAAAGGTATCTGCTATTAAGTTAGATTAACATTGAACATTTTCCTGTTCAGTGTTGTTGTGCCTAGCCCAGGAGTATATAGGACGTGACATTAATCCATATGGGTCTTCCCACCTCTCAGATCCTGCCAGTCTTGTTTGCATACTTATCCTTGCCCATCGTGACAGCATGGGTCCTCAGGTTAGTGAGTTAACATGTGCACTGGTTCATGACATCACACTCCTTCCACGAGCTTGTCTTCTTCACAGAGTGCATTTTGGTACCATTACCCCAGGTAAAATACTGCACATATACCTGACTGTTTATAATATGAAAAGAAAAAACTGGTCTCATCAAACCAGACAACTTTCTTCCATTGCCAGCACCCTTGCAGCCAATACCCGATTTCAGGTTTGTCTTTTTGGACCACTGTCAGCAGGTACTCACAGCTACTGACCTCACGGAGTTGTTTAGTCCTAACCATTTCTTACACATCCAATACTTCAATACTTTAAGTACTGACTGTTCACATACGATTACCATACGCTGGAGCTGAACACGTACTTTTGTAACAAGATAATCAACGTCATGTCTTATTCGGTCTGTGCATGCTTTTAATGTTTTGGATGACCAATGCATGTTATTATTTTGATTAATAATAAACAAAGAGCTATAACCCTGTTTATAAAATCAAACGTCATACTGTGATACAGCGTTCAAATCATACATTTATAAATAATCTAACCTAAATGAACAGCAGGCCACACAGGGAAGATCAGGCACAGGGGGTCCAAAAAAGAGAGAAAAAGAGAAAAGAGAAAAGAGAAAAGAGAGAGAGAGAGAGAGAGAGAGAGAGAGAGAGAGAGAGAGAGAGAGAGAGAGAGAGAGAGAGAGAGAGAG
>JAVSBV010002258.1:0-12961 GCA_033117975.1 Parotocinclus spilosoma | reverse complement strand
TTCTTATTATACGGCGTGGGATATACTTATCCTGCATATTTGGGTCCAAATAAAAACACCTCCACTGATTGTAACAGATAACAGAAACTACCCAAATCAAAGTTTACATACCCTTAATACCGTGTATTGCCCCCTTTAACATCATTTGGCAGCTTGAAGTCTTTTGTGGTAGTTGTGGCTGAGGCCCCAAATTTTGTTTTGGATTACATTTACATTACATTCACAGCATTTAGCAGACGTCCTTATCTAGAGCGACTTACAACTTATACAGTCTTACAATTCAATCAATTGGGCGTTAAGGGCCTTGCTTAACTTGCCCAACTGTGGCAACTTGGCATAGGTGAGATTTGAACCCTGGACTGTCAGGTCCATTCAGGCCCAGGGTCCAATACCTTAACTGCTAGGCTACTGCAGTCCCAAGTTGATCATTGTGACGTTGAAATGTCAAAGTGTGTCCCATATTCAGCTTCCTGGCTGATTAATGCATTTTTTTCTCCAGTATTTTCTGGTCAAATGCTGCATTCATATCGTCATCAATATTTTCATCACCGACCCACCTCCGTGTTTCACAGTATGGATGGTGTACTTTTCATCATAGGCCTTGTTGACTCCTCTCCAAATGTAGCTTTTGAGGTTGTGGCCAAAAAGTTTATCATCACTCCAAATAATATTGTTCCAGAAATGTTGAGGTTTGTCTCTGTGTTATCTGGCATATTGTAAGTGGGCTGTTTTGTGGCACTGGCGTCGTAATGTTTTTTGGCATCGTAATGCCGACTCGATCATGCAACCAATTTTTCTTCAAAGTGCCTCCTAATTGTGCATCTTAAAACAGCCACACCACTATTTTTTCCAGAGAGTCCTGTATGTCAGCTGACGTTATTTGTGGGTTTTTCTTTTCATCGTGAACAATTTTCCTGGCAGTTGTTGTTGAAATTTTTGTTGGTCTACCTGACCTTTTCTTGGTTTCAAGAGAATCCCTCATTTGAACACTGCTGATTGGTATTCTTAATTCTTTTGATATCTTTTTATGTCCTTTTCTTGTTTTATAAAGTGCAACTATCCTCTCCTGCAGATCCTTTGATAATTAGTTTGCTTTCCTCATGGCTTGTAATCCAACAATGTCAGTAACAACACTGGATTAAACATGTAGTAATTACAACACACAGTAATTACAAGCAAATAGATCACAGGTGAGGACGGTTACTTTTAGTAGCCATTTGAACGTCAATTTGTGTGTATGTTATAATTCCAAAACTTCCATGGTATGTAAACTTTTGATCAGGGTGATTTATGTAGTTTATGTTGTCATTATGATTTAAAAAGAGCAATCACAATTGTTTGCAGATAATTGGCTTCACTAAACCACTAACCATGAATAAAAGAACAGGTTTTTGTATTATCATTCATATTCTCTTAAAAACGGCCAAAAAATTACAAATTCTGCCATGTAACCTTAAGAGCACAACTGTATATCTGTCCAGAATAGGTAATAAAGGTTGTATAGGTGTAACGCTGGGTATAAACAGCGGAGGCAAACGCAGGGTACAGAAACCAGGCTTTATTCCAAAAGGGACAGGCAAAACTCAAAAACAGGCAGTCCAGGGTCAATACACGGCAAACGGGATCCAACGGGAGAGAGGGAAGCGGAATCGGTAGACTGAAACGGGTCGGCAACAGTAAGTAAGACGATAATACACTGAACATTAGAGCGCTTAGAGCTCTGGAAACCAAGGGACTTAGCAGTGCAGCAGATAAGACGGAGTGAATAAAAAGGGTGCGTGATGAGGGGAGTAAAATGAGCTGCAGGTCTGTGTGATCAATACGTGGGTGACGGTGAGTATGTGTGGGTGTGGTCCGGAGAGCAGAGCGTGGGTGTGACAGTCGGAGACAAAGTCCCAGCTTTGGAGTTCCAGTGATGTGGTGAGAGCCTCCAAACCATGTTGATGACTGCTACTTCTGCATGTTAATTATTACAGGCATGAACACAAAGACAACCTTCCATCCAGTACCCAAGTCTCCCCTCTCCAGTGGGTAAGACACTGGACTATGGACCTGAAGGTTCAGGGTTCAAATCCCACCTATGCCAAGCTGCCACAGTTGGGTCCTTGAGCAAGGCCCTAAGATTGTAAGACTGTATCAATTGTAAGTCATATGGATACAGGCATCAACTAAATAATGTCAATGCTTTAGATATTACTGTCCTTGTGTGGAGACTGATGTCAGTGGTGCACTATAAGAAGAACAGGTTTGAATATGGTGTGCATGGCTGCACATAGTTGCAACAGACCTGCAAGGAGAAAGCCCTGTTCTCCAATAAGCACTGCTGCCCATCTGTGGATTGCTACAGACTACATGGTCAAACCAAAAAGCAAATTTAGAAATGTTTTATTGACATGAGACAAAAAAAGATATATTTTTTAAATAAGTATTAAATTATATGAATACAGTATTATATATATAAATAAAAGAAAATGATGTATTCCAGTATAATAACTTTATCCCTTTTGTAAAACAGTGCAGGTAGAATCATGGTTATGAAAATATCCCCTACACCATTACACCACCAGCAGCCTGAACCACTGATTCAAGCCAGGATGGAGCCTAAATGGATGCTAAATTCTAACTACTATTTGAACATAGAAGCAAAAATTTAGATTCATCAGGTCGGTTGACAGAGTTTTGGTGAGCTCTTGTGAACTGCCTGCTCTTAATGCACAGAAACTACACTTGTGGTTGTCTGCTGCTGTGACCCAACTGCTTCACAATTTCATGTGTCCAGAGATGCTTGTCTACACACCTCAGTTGCAACATGTAGTGATTTGCATTGCTGTTTCCTTTTTCAGCATTAACCCAGTCTGGTCATTCTCCTCTGACCTTTTTTCACCCAGTTTTCAAACACGTACCGTACATCTTTTTTTTACCATTCTCTGTAAATTATATGTAAAATTCTCTGCAGTTTCTAAAATACTCAGTCCAGCGTATGTACAGTAAGCACCAACCATGTCACATTCAAAGTAATGCTCTAACCCCACATCCAATGAAGTTGGGATGTTGTGTAAAACAAATAAAAACAAAATGCGATCATTTTCAACCCACTTTTTTAACCCACATTTAATTGAAAATGCTACTTAGACAAAATATTTAATGGTAAAACGGATAAACTTTGTTTTTTGCAAAAATTTTCAAATTTTGAATTTGATGTCTGCAACACGTTCCAAAAGAGTTGAGCAATGCTAAAAAACACCTGTTTGGAACATTCCACAGGCGATTGTCATGATTAAAGGGAGCATCCCTTGAAAGGTTCATTCGTTCATAAGTAAAAATGGGGCGAGGTTCACCACTTCATCTGCAGTCCATAATTTCATCAAAAGATTGAACATTGAATATTTTTCTTTACCTTTGGCCCCTCACTGCATTAAAAACAGACATCATTCTGTAATGGATATTACCACATGGGATCAGGAACACCATTGTCAGCACAGTTGTCAACACAGTTCATCACTCCATCTATAAGTGCAAGTGAGTATATCAACAACACCCAGAAACAGCACTGGTTTCTCTGGGCCTGAGCTCATCTAAGATGGACTGACGCAAAGTGTAAAAGTGTCCTGTGGTTTGGTGAGTCCACATTTCAATTTGTTTTTGGAAATCATGGACGTCCTCCAGGCCAAACAGTAAAATGACTATATGGATTGTTATCAACGCAAAGTACAATAGCGAGTATCTCTGATGCTATGGGGGTGTGTTAGTGTCCATGGCATGAGTAACTAGCACATCTGTGAAAGCATCATTAATGCAAAAAAGGTACATACAGGTTTTGGAGCAACAAATGCTGCCATTCAAGCAACGTCTTTTTCAGGGACGTCCCTGTTTATTTTAGCAAGACAAAGTCAGGCCACATTCTGAATGTGTTACAACAGTGCGGTTACTAGACTGGCTTGTCTGCAGTCCAGAACTGTCTCCTACTGAAAATGTGGGGTGCATTATGAAGTGCAAAATATGACAACAGAGACCCCGGACTGTTGAGCAACTAAAGCTTTACATCAAGCATAAATGGGAAAGAATTCCACCTACAAAGTTTCAACAACTAGTGTCCGTAGTTTCCAAATGCTTATTTAGTGTTGTTAAAAGAAAAGGTGATGTAACAACAGTAGCAAACATGTCCCAACTTTTTTTGAACGTGTTGCACTCATCACATTCAAAATGAGTGAATATTTGCAAACACAACAATCACGTTTATCAGTTTAAACATTAAATATCTTGTCTTTGTATTGAATTCAATTGAAAATATCATTGCAAATCATTGTATTCTGTTTTATTTATGTTTTACACAATGTCCCAACTTCTTTGGAATTGGCGTTGTAGATATAAAGTAGTTGATAGAAATTCCTCGTTCAGAAGTGTATAAAACCTACTGAGTTTGTCTTTCTGTCAGTTTCATGTTGCTGCTGTTGAGTTCCTTGTGTCTCATTACTTTCTCTTTAGGTATCAGTAATCTCTGTGTCTGTCTGGTGTTTGTGTAGGTCCTTTATCGGAGCAGCAGGAGACTAAGATAACTGAGCGTCCAGCATCAAATACTCGCAGATTGGCTGATAAGAGCCTGGGTCCAATGCTACCTCTTACACACCAAATACTTACTGAATTTTATTCACCATTCAACAGAAAACTGGCTAACTTGCTCAGTGATGACTCCTTTCTGTGGGACAGCCACTCCATGTACACTTAACAAACCAAACAAGCACACTCTTCTTGCACTATCATTGATCATTCAAAGATGCAAATGTATACATAAGATGTAAATAAACATATTTTATTAAATGGTTGGGTTGGTTTAAATAAAAAATAAATTACAAATTGTATGTAGTTATCTGAGGTACTACCTTACTGACTACTCTCATTAACATGCATTTCCATCTGTACAACTGACTGTTTTTTCTTTACTGCACTATTCTGAGTAAATCACTGAGATGTTATATATACCCATAAGCCATCATATTAAACCCACTGAGAGGTAAAGTTCATAATATTTAATATGTCATTACTTTGTCTCCTTGAGCAACAGTCAGTTGGAGTGTTGAAAGCAGCAAAGGTGATCAAGTGTAAGGATCTAAATGATGTAATGACTAGTAAAAAACTATGATGGCTAGATGAGTGAGCCAGAACATTTGCAATACTAAAGGTCTTGTGGAGTGGTATGCAGTGGACAGTGCCTACAAAAATCTGGTGAACCAGTGAATAGTGTTTGACCATCCAAGGCTAAGTAATGTGTTGTGGAGAGCAAAAGGTGAAGGCAGAATTTCTCGAAAGGTAAATAAATGGTGGTTATACTAGGAAGATGTCACAACACAGTGCATCACAGCTTACTGTGTATTGGGTTAAGAAGTGGGCTGATTGCTCATATGGACCCCTGTCCATCACTGAAATTACCTAACATGGTCACATGACCATAAACCTGGACTGTAGAGCAATAGAAGTAGGTGGCCTGGTCTGATTCATTATTTTGATATTGTGGGCATCTGGGTGTGTGTCCTTACCTGGATAACAGATGGTACCAGAAAAGAACAAAAGCCAAAAACAGGGTGACCAATAAACACCTTACCATTGTAACGGTATTCCCTAATGATAAATTTCTGTGTTACTCTGCAAATCTATACAAATGTTGGTCTCTCCTTTACATCTATAATAGCTACCATTATTCTGAGAAGGTATTTTTGGACTGATTTTGGACTGTCTGTGAGAATTTTTGTTGCTCATCGAGAAGAGCATTTGTGAGGTCAGGCACTGATGTTGCGTCAGAGGGCATACCAGTCTCCATTCTAGTTAATCCTAAAGGTGTTTTGTGGTGTTCGGGTTAGGGCTCTTTGGGGGCCCCTTAAGTACTCCTTCAACAAACACACCCAACCATGCCTTCAAATACCTTGCTTTATTTACCGAGGCACAGCCATGCTGAGACCTTCCCTGAACTGATTCAGTTAGAATTATACAATCATCCAAAATGTCTTGGTGTGCTAAAACGTTAAGATTTCCCTTCACTGGAACTAAGAAGCCTAGGCCAAACCCTGAATAAAATCTCATAGCATGTATCTCTCCATCAAACATTGCAGTTGGCACAATGCAGTCAAGCACAAATCCAGACTTTTCCATCAGACTGCCAGATAGAGAAATTACCCCAATTCATTACCCCACAGAACACGTCTCCATGTTTCCAGTCCTGTCATGTCGCTTCATGCCGTGAAAATTTCACACTGTATTATTTTAGAATTGGATTATTACTGTTTGTGTTTTGTTGTAATTTTTGTTATTCATAAATATTTGGAAAACATAATACTACCAGGCCAAAGTTGACCCATCATAAGAAATGATCAGTATATGTTTTATTGTACTAAATTGGCCATTACTGAGGCTGTATTGTTGTTCTGATTAGAAACAATGCTGTTTAAGAAAAAAAAATCTCAACTTGAAAAATCGTCAAATTTAACCCAAACACAATAAGATGCATATATACACTGCTCACAAAAATTAAGAGATAATTTAAAATGACGCATCTCATATTTAAGTTTTTTGAGCAGTGTATTTGCACCTTAATCTTATTTTTCCTTGTTGTCCTTGGTTTCTAGTGCATCTCCATTAAAGTCACTGGCTAATGAGACACCTGTTACAGCACTGGGTTTACATGGTGGTGGTCTAGCAAATTGTAATTTCAACACAAGTGCCTTGAACATTAAAAATGTCCATTTATAGGTATCAGTGCCAAGGTAGCTGAGTGTGCCCAATAACATTCACAATTGTGCACTGCCTTTTCGTCAGAACAAATCTTAACATCCTCCTGTGACCCCTTTTTCTAATTTTTCTTCACAGTATCCAATTTAGCTGTATGTTTTCCTTGGTCACACGATTTTTGGTATACTTTTTACTTGTTGCATGGAAAAACACCACCGTTTGGCACTATTTATTTAAATAGATGCGCTGCTTACTATCTATTGTGAAAGGACTGATGTATGTAATAAAGTGGTAACTGAAGTGTGTTCAGTGTACTCACTGTAACTACATTGATGACAGACATTTTTGTGGGGTTTCTTTGGAATGTAAACTATGTGCACTATATGGTTAAATATTGATTTTAAAATGGTTTACATAAAACATTTTGCATGAAATTTATCATTCTAATGTATTACAAAATAAAGGCCATCCCAATGTGTATGTCATACTGGTAGATTTCCTAGAAAGCTGTTTACTGCTGTAAAAAAAAAGGTCTGTAGTTTGAAAACAGTTGTCCTACAACAAATAATTTCATCTGCGTAGCCCCCGTCCCATATAACTAGATATTACTTTAAGGGGTCTGAATTTAATTAAGGCTGTGGGTGGGCTCAGGGTTAATTTTGTTTCATTTTAGTGGTGCTGTATTAACTTTTATGTAGTTGCAATGTTCAGAATGTACTTTTAGGTTCAAATTATATTTTCCTTTAGAGGAAATTAAAATATAATAAAACAACAAAATGGGTTGGTTCCTCCACTTAGTAGAACAAACAAATGTAATATTATTTAAATGCCTACTAAGAATAAATGTAAATAGTGCAACAAAAGTGTGTTCTTTCTGCACTATTCGTGAGCTCAACAAATGTAAACACACAATGTAGAAAAATAGTAACCAATGTATTAAGCAGTATGCAATGTATACTGTAGTATGGCTCAGAAATATCACTGGTCAATTCACCAGCGATGCAGTGTTCAATGCTCAGAATAAACTTTTTGCACATATCACATGAACTTGAAACAGTCCGGAACACGTTGCAGGCTGTTACGAGATGTGGTGGTTTTCGGAAAAAAGGCTCCTAAACACAAAAAAACAAAAGGATGAAATGGCGCGCCGCTGTGTTGTGTCCCGCGAGAGGGCACACGTGTGGCACGAGTAAGCCAAGTCGGGGCGCGTTCCATTCCGGACGAGCAGCTGGCTGGAGTGAGGCTCGTTGGGTGCCGACAACGGAGGAGCATGAACTCAGACGTGCGCGATGCGCGCGAGTACGGGCCGAGAGAACCTCAAAGTGCACCTAAAAATACTAAATACCTCGGGGGTTCCACCATACGCGTCCGTCAGCGCTAAAAGCCCTGGGACGTAACCCACTATCCCTAAAGGTGTGCGTAAGGGCGCGAGCACGCCGGTGGTCGGGCATGCGTACCGAATGGAGATGACCTGGCCCCGAACAGTGCTAAAACCCACACCTAAATAGCAGGAGAAGCAGCTGGATGAAATTAGGTCGTAATTTAGATACCGATAGCTCTGTAATGGCGACCGGCGAGGACGGCCGAACGTTCTGGGGGAAGGTAGGAACCCTAACACAGGCCTGAGTTGATGCTTGTGAGCATTGAGGTCCGAAACTAAATGACCACTTTACTTAAAAAAAAATTAAATCGCTGTACGTGTCACAACTTTCTTTTAGGTACTCACGCTGCCCAGCCTCAGTCAGTGGGTTAGATGTAAAGTGTCATCACAAGGGTAGTCGAATAACTGGTGGGGGTGATTCCTTCACATGTGGTAACTCCTCATTGCGTTCAGTCAAACGAATCATGTAAATTATTAATGCATCCTTCCACAGATATTATCATGAACAACCACCGACTTTGGCTTTTAAACAGAAGTATGAACTTATATGAATTTTATAACATTCTGGATTACAAACCCATGAATCACTAAAAGAGTAACTTATGAAAATAACTTTTTTTTATTTATAAAATTGAGATTAACTATTAAAATCTAGGAACGGTGTCTGAATGGCAGACAGTGAAACTGTCAGATCGGCACGTGCTTGACTGTGGCTCATAATGTCCTTTTCCTGATGGTCTGACTGGGCCATTCAGAGCCTGTTCACTGAGTGTACGTGGAACCACTGCTCCCAACAGCTACAGATGGCAGGCAGTTTGTCTATCAGATTATCTTGCTTCTCTCAATTAAATAATCCCCTTCCAACAACCCAAATTCTGCCTGCTGGGCAAAAAGTCTTGGAGTGCATCATAGAGGTAAGGCAAGGAAAAAACTTTAACAATAATAAATAATAAAAGAGGTAAAAAATAAACTTTAAAAACAGTGTTTTAAGATGAACGGAATGACTGCTCAAACAGGAATGTTTTCAACCTGCATTTAAACGTGTTTACTGTCTGGACTCTTCTAATACCATCTGTTAACTGGTTCCATTTAATTGCTGCACAGTGCCTGGCAGCTGCTTCACCATGTTTTGTCTTTAACTTAGACAAGACTGACTGACTAGTTTCTAGTGATCTGAGAGTTTTACTCGGCTCATATCTCTGCAGCATATCAATATTCTGGTTCTATACCTTTACGTGATTAAGTAACAGTAGTTTAAAGTAAAATATGGGTAGCCAATATAATGATTTAAGAACAGGGGTGATGTGTTTTCTTCTTTTACTCTAGTGAGTACTCTAACAGCTGCATTTTAAATTAGATTATGCTGTTTAATTGTCTTTCCTGAGAGTCCAGTTAGTAGAGCATTGTAGTATTCAATCCTGCTGGAAATAAAAGTTTATCCACGTCTGGTTTAGTCAGAATATGTCTAATCTTACTGATGTTTTTAAGATGATAAAATGTTTGTGCTCAGATTAAAAAAAAACATTCTTATCCAGTTAGTGATGTTTTCAAGGCACTCATTAAGTGAATCAGTAGAACCATAAACATTGATTTATCAAAGCTAAAAGAATTAACTTGGGCGGCCGACTGTAAATCTAAAGATAAGGGAGGAACGTTCAGTTCCTCTGCTGTGCATGCAATGTGCAAGACAAGAGCCCTTAAAATATTTCTGCCATAATGAAAAAACAAGCTAACGATCTGATAGTCGAGAAACCAGATCAAATTGTTAAGGTTCCTACCTTCCCCCGGTGCGTTCGGCCGTCCTCGCCGGTCACCATTACAGAGCCATGGGTGGGGCGGCCTTATATCCACTATCTTAAATATGTCCAGATCCCGAACAGCTGCTTCACGTCCTATAAAGGTGTGGTTTTAGCGCTGTTCGGGGCCAGGTCATCGTTATTCCATCGGGAATGCATCTCTGTTGGGTTCGCGTGTCTGACCACCGGCGCCCTACCGTGTTCCCTAGAGATAGTGGTTCCGGGGGCTTTTAGTGCCGAAGGACTGGTATGAGCGGGTAACCCCCGAGGTATTTAGTTTGTTAGGGGCACTTTGAGGGTTTGTCCCATCCCGTACTCATGCGCTCCTCGCACGCTTTAAACTTGCGCTCTTCAGTCGTCGGCACCTACCTAGCCTCACTCCAGCCGGGAGTTCTTTCTGAATGCTCACCCTCTGGTGCTTCGGCATCCCTTGCACTCTTTAGAGCAGCTACCCGGTAGTGCGTTAGAAGTATACGCGTCCAGCGCTTTTGACTCTAGTCGGCTGCTGACTCGAGATATGCCACCGGGTAAACACACACTCTACAAGACGTGTCCCAGTTTGGCTTTCATTTAATTGCATGCACATTCGAGCTCACGCTCGCTCCCTGGCGTTTGGACTACCTTCATGCCTCGCCATTTCAGAGACGTCCCAAAACCATGCTTTCTGCACGTCTGCCCTGACTGGGGCTTTAGCGCCCTCTCGCGACCAGTTTGTGCGTTGCTCCCACTCAGGAAGCAACCTCGGCGCGCCCCTTTATCCTTTTGATTCTTTTGTGTTAGGAGCCTTATGCTCCGCTCTTCATCCATTTCAGTTGTTCTATATTATTTCTCCATTCTTAATATACGTCGTGGGATATGCTTATCCTGCATACCTGGGTCCTAAATAAAAACCACCACATCTCATAACACAAACTAGTTTTAGAGACAAAGACTTGCAAAAGTATAAAAAGTAAGAGTGCCCAACACTTTGGGTCAGACTCCCCCGCCAAAGACTCTGAACAGCAGCTGCTTGGGCCAGAAGGAAGACCACCGGTCTCTATCTATGATATATGATATGATCTTACCACTGAATGGTAGGCTACAAATTGGTCTGTAATTACTTACCAACTTACCAGAGTTGCTTGTAGATTTTTCTTTTTAAGAAAAGGCTTAACAGCTGCAGTTTTTAAGAATTGGGAAAAACACTTGACATAAGTAAACAATTTATTATCTGCAGTAGGTCAGTTTATTTAATTAACATCTACGCCACCCATGGAGGATGGGTACCTTTTTAAGTCTTGGTCCTCTCATGGTTTCTTAATTCTACATTCAGGGAGTTTTTTCTTTCCACTGTCACCCTAGGCTTGCTCCATTTGGGATTGGCCTTTTAAGATAATATAATATTGTAAAGCTGACAATGCACCAATGTAAAAAGTGCTATATAAATAAATTTTAATTGAAATTTGAGATACGTTCTAAAAGTTTTTAATGTGGGTGATTTTAGATGACTCAACAATTCAATTGAAATGTTATTGTTAACAACATGAAACTGTGTTCAATGTGTAAATATGTATTGCAATGGTAATTAAGCGCTATTAAGAAAAGAAGAACTACAACATTGACCCGTTTTAGTAAATTTGCTGTAGATGTGATTTGATTGTTATCCACTAGGAGGCAGACTCACACTAGCCACAACACACCATTAGAAATAATCTCAGAACTGAATGTATGGTTGTTTTTCTCTCTTTGCAAGTAGTGCCTTAAGCACCAGTGGGTCCACAACATTCCGAAAGGAGACATCACATTTAGTCAAATTCAGATATTTAATAATTTAATATTTTAAGCTATGTTAACCTCAAGACTATAAAATAGAGCTGAACAAAAATATAATATAACGACCCGTACAAATCATTTTTTTGTTCAGATACCTCTTAGAAGTGAAATAAATATTTATTCCCTTATTTTATGTCATGATTAATGTGGTATCTATTTGTATGTAGCTAATATACCCTCTAACATATGCTATGGAAGAACTGGCACCTAAAGTATATTTGGGTAAAATGGCATAACATACAATTACAATAACATAAAATACGGCCAAAGAACTGGCAAGTATATTTGGGAAAGATGATGCAATAATAAAACAACTGCAATAACATCTTGTAAAGCCAAGAGTATAAGTTAAATGGGTACTGCTAGCTCACTGGCAAAAACTACAGAAAGTTTTCCATCTGCTCTGATCTCTAAGTTCAGCGTTCACACAGAGCTTTAGTTTGAATGGGTGCAAACTAGTTATAGCACAGGCTTGATATCTAATCTTGTTTATTAAAGAGACATTGCTCTTTACCCAAAACTATAACTGTGACTGGCAGACACACAGTCATGTGAAAAAATAAGGGCACCCTGTGAGAAGGACATATTGATATTTAATATATATTTTAACAATACAGAGGGATCCAAGTAATATGACTAAACAATGGAAAACCAAGAAAGGCCTTTTTACAACTTTGTGTAAAATGTAATTTAAAAAAAAAAGATTTTTTTAGTAAAAGACATTTCTGGTGAGGAATTAATTAGGGCACCCGTACATATTGTCATTGGGAAAATTGTCTACAAATGCAGGACATTCAAAACATCTGCGATCATGTCCAGGTCTGGCCGTCCAAGCAAGTTCATCCCAGAGCAGACTGTAACCTACAGCAGGCTCTCGCTACTGTCGATGTGAAAGTGCATGACTCAACTATCAGAAAGATACATTTTCTTGGAAGGTGTGTAAGGAGAAAACCTTTGCTCTCTAAGAAAAACATTAAGGCGAGACTGAAGTTTGTCAGAGAGATCACAGACACTATGACTTCTGGAATAATGTTCTTTGGATAGATGAGTCTAAAATTGACACCAGAACAGAAGACATGTTTGGCCTAACCAAATACAGCATTCCAAGAACAGAACATCATACCAACTGTGAATAATAGAGGTGGAAGCTGCATGGTTTGGGGATGCTTTGCTGCAGCAATGTGTGTGTGTGTGTGTGTGTGTGTGTGTGTGTGTGTGTGTGTGTGTGTGTGTGTGTGTGTGTGTGTGTGTG
>JAVSBV010002247.1:0-12961 GCA_033117975.1 Parotocinclus spilosoma | reverse complement strand
TTGTGGCTTCTTTTTCTTATTCGCTCTCACGTTCTTTGGTCCGATTAAGCGGAATTTTGGTCCAAATAAGCGAATAAAATTACACGTATATAATAGAATTTGTTTCTTTACTTTAGGATTTGGTCCGAATAACCGGCTGGTCCCATTAACCGGTGGTCCTATTAACCGGATTTAACTGTAGTCCTTAATTGTTAATCGCTCAGGTTACATTTAGTTTTTTTCCATGCTGTCTCCAGTATGATCCTAGAAGAAATGAGTGTTGTCATAAACAGCATCTTAACCAAAATACTGTGTGTATGTCAAAGTAACACAAACTGACTAATGCACCGAATTGCTGTGTAACATCTTATTTATTTTAGTGTGTGGTTTGTCATCTGTTTAAACTTTGGCTTAAGAAGATCTCTTGGTAGACTTGGTATGTTCTATGCTGTTTACGTGACCCCTCGAATAATCAGACATCCAGTTCCACACCATTATTAATTATTATATTTACACATTTTCTGTCTCTTTAACTTATTATATTATATATATATATATATATATATATATATATATAGGATTATAATGTTTATTTTTGTTGAGTTTTCCTTTGCCAATGTTGACCTAGGCTTGCACAGATTGGGACTAGATAATAGACGATAATGTAAAACTGTGAAGCTGCTTTGAAATAGTGCTTTAAAATCTGTCAAATCAAAAAGCGCTTTACAATATTCACTTAAATCCTCTAAAAAACAGAGTAGAATGTTTTTTTTTTTCATTTAAAAGCTGCAATCCTCTGTAGTCGGTATCAGTAAATCAGTTTGCACGTATTTGAAGCTGTTCACAAGTCCAGTAAATCAGCCTCATGGAAATGGTAGAGCCATGAGTACAATGGCTTTCTTTTACAAAAAAAGCCTTTTTTTTATTACCTCCCTCATGGTAGTGCTGCTACAAACTCTCACACATTTGAAGGGCATGATGAAATTATGGAATGGTGTTTTTTTGCCTAGATATGATAGCGAGAAGAAACAGTAGAGTAGCTTTTTTTGTGAGCCAAATAGATTGTGACACTTACTGACAAATTGGCCATCACGACTGTAGTTGTGCAATACAATAAATCTGTAATGCATATCATTTTATACAGAGTTGTAGATGCTCGAACAAAAGACCTGTCTGCCTCTATGAAGGATACTTGTGTCTCTCTTTTGTCTTATTCCTAACACACACCGCCTTGTATCACCTTGTTCTGGACTTTGTCCAATGAGTTGCGTTATCCTGAACAACCACCATAACCCTGACCACAGTGCTTACAGCAAAAATGCAGTTCCCCCAAGGAGCTAAATACATGCTCACACACCCTTACACACATACTCATTCCCACTTTTGAATCTGCTGCTGTTACTATGGAGACAAATGGGCCGTATTATTCGTTGTCCTCGCTCCCTGCACCTCCCTCTGTCCGTTACTTTCATCTTTGTCTTCCTCTGTTTGCTTTCTAGTCTCAGCGTCACACATCTACACCGCTCTATGCACTTTACTGACATATATAAATAAAAGCTTTTTTTAAATACATGGACATAACTATGGGGCGATCCTCTGAGAATGTCTTCTGCTAGATTTGGGAATGTGTCCATGGACAATGTGAACTGATCGTTTGTAAAGGCAGAATCCTGTGAATGCTACTGGAGTCTCATGGGGCAGTAATTGTGTTGACGACTTGAGGGTTGAGGACCATGTGTCATGGTCCATGTTTCGTGAAAAACTGAGGTTTAGTCCTTCATGCCAAAGATGAAAGACTACTCAGACTATCAGCGGCTGGTCCAAAAGCCATCGTCTGTCATAGTATGGGGGTGCAGCAGTGCTCACAGCACCAGTAGCATTAATGCAGAGGCATTAGGAGAGACCGAAGTGAGGCTTGCTGCCAAAGCTGTGACGTATTTTCCCAGGAAGGAAGTTCTAGCAGCCAGTCCATGCCAGACCAGTGTGTTCTTGACTGGTTTGCCTGCAGCCCATATTTAGGCCTTACTGAAAATGCATGGTGAGAAACAGACAACCATGGACTGTTGAGAAGCCGAGCTGAGAAGTTTTGTATCACGATTCCACTTGCAGAGCAGGGCCAATTAGTAATGAATAAATTCCCAAACGATCAGAAAGTGCAATTAACAGGAAAGGTGATGCAACACAGTGGTACACATGCTTCTGTCCAAGCTGTTTTTGTGTGTGCATGCATGCGTGTGTGTGTGTGTTGCAGTGGGTTTCAGGCATCAAATACTACATTTAAAATCAATTCGATCTGTGACGAGGCTGTCAGTTCAACAAAATGTCCCACATTGGTCGAGTTTTCTAGAATTTCATGACGCGTTTTCCATCGGAAAAATCGCAGCTTGGCGTTTGATGACTGTTGAGTGTTGTGACATCCATAATTCCCTCAAACGTTTATGCTGATTATATGCTTTGCAGTGCACTGTTATCATTTATATCAGTAATACTAACAATGATAAGAATAACATGAACGTTCTCATTTTTTACACCTCACCCCCACTGCAAAATCCCATCTAGGAGTTTGTCTGCATCACTGCAACCTGGAACAGCAGAAACTGCGGTTAAAACCCAGATCCATTGGCCTACATCAATGACTTGTACTTGATTTCATCTTCAAAATAAATGATAAAAAACGTAATCTGCTAAAAAGCAATGGTAGTGTCCCTGTTAATACTAAATACACCATTTTAACAGTAACTCTCTACGTTCCAAACACCCTGATAACGCCCTCGCTCCTGGCGTTCCCTTTAATGAGATCAGATGGCGGTGTTTTTAGGCCTAATTTTGGGTCAACCCGGTCCCCTGGATTTCAGGATGCTCCATTGTTGGCATGACACAGGACTCATGAAAATTACTTTACCTCAGTGCATATCAGTCCAATCCCTGTACTTCCTGCAGAATATCAGTCTATCTAGTTGCTCCTTTGCTGCCCTTCTTGACACCAAGTCATCGTCCAAAAGCCTCCATGTCATGCCCTCACACCTGCCGTTCCTGAGAAGGAAAAATCTCGTTAGGAGATGGTCCTGATGCTGGCTTGACTTTCTTGTTCGCCCTGAAACCTTCAAACTTTGAACCTGCAACTAAACCACTTTACTTTAAAGTTCTTTATGATTCGATAAATCGTTGATTGGGGATGTCAGCTGATACAACCTTTTCTCCCGAACTAACGAGATCATCGCTGAAAAGATTGTAGCAGGTCATTTTGTAGGGCAGAAATGCCGTGGTTGGAATGCACAAATATTTGTTATAAAGTTATGTTCATGGCAGGGGATCTGATTTATCTGATCACTCTTTACATTCTAGAGTTAACACATATTGCAACCATAAAAACAGATGCAGAAAAAAACCCAAAAAGGAGCCCAAATATAGCAGTAAAAGACCTGCAGAGACCCTCCTAAAGCCACTGTAAGGTAAACCCCTGATCATAGTTTACACACCAAAGTGAAAAACACTTTGGTCACCATTTCGGCACGTCTCAAGCTTGCAGATTACCAGCTGGATGTTCCTTCCTTCTAGGACACTGTTCTGCAGACAAATAGAGAGACATTAGAGAGAAAAGGCACTGTGTAAGAACATTAAATTCCAGCTGTGAAGCAAGGTTGAAGCCTTATGCTTTGGGGCAGCCTTGGACTGAGGTTAAATGAGGGACCGGTGAATTAAAAACGTATCAAGAGATTGAAGAGGTGAATGCCTTTGTGGTGTCCCGTCACCTAAAGCTAAACTTAATAAAGAGATAATAGAGACGTATTTTTTTGTACATGTTATTCATCAGGGTTTTACAAAATCTAATGAAACGTGCAATTCCTGCTTGTTTCACTGCGAGGCACTGTTAAGTTAGCTTTAATTTATCTGTGTAATAACCCTTCTGTCCACTGCCATGCAATAGCGCTCTATCAACGTGCTGACAGAATTCAGATTCAGTTTGGCCTGCATGCTGTGGTGCAACCTGGGATATGGGAAAGAACTGTATATCCAGCATGTGTGGGTCTATAAGAAAGAAACACACACACACACACACACACACACACAGGCTTATTAGCACCATACTGCGGGTTCACACACCTTGCACTCTATGAGTCTGGATGCCGTCCTTATCTCTAAAAATATCAGGTATATTTTTATGACTAACACCTGTCCACTTGCGCTCGGCCAAGAGAAGACTTTTAAGCAAACACACATGTTTTTCTTTACTGTCTTCGTGGGGACGTACGTAATGTTAATTATGTTACAAAATGCTAATTAATGTTACGACCTAACTCCAATCTCAATCCAAGCTCAGTAACATAAAATGGATATTTCGACTTATTCAAGGTAAAAAAAAATGAGATATTTTTATAAATGTGGGCACATTTGGTCCCAACAACGATACATAAACATCACACACACACACACACACACACACACCAGAAGATATCACATTGCACACCCCACACACTGCACGTTAATACACACTATTAACTATACTGACAGGCCAGAAATAGTGGAGGATCAAATCCATTTTTGTCCTTTGGTTCTGTGTTTTTGTAAGCCCAAGACATGCGTGTACACACACACACACACACACACACACACACACACACACTTCCAAAAAAGCGTTTCCAAAAATCACCACATTGCCGAAATAAATGCCCTCGTATTGCCAGCATCCCACTCTCCATTCCCTTTTTCTGTTCTCGTCTTTCTTCTGGCTGATTTTTTTTTCCTTTCTTGTAAGAGCTGCTCTCCTCCTCCGCCTCCCCCATGTACTCCCTTTCTTCCTCCCACAAGCAGTCATGTCCACCACTCAATAGCTTTAGAGTCCAGCATCCAGCTTCCCAAAAATATATTTGAAGTCAAGTTAAATTCATGATAAAAAGCACATATCATATCGACAGTACACTGGATTGAACACAAAATGATCACTTCTTTTATTTTCCAATCAAATGCAAGGCTTGTGGTTTTTCTAATAGGTGTTTACATATCATCACATGTTAATACTGGCCAGCCATAGCTGTGTGTATCTTTTATGCCTCTGGAGTAGCTGTGTTACCTAAAACAAAGCCTTTTATATAACAACACATCAATCAAACACAAGTTTATCTTAGTAAATATATTGCAGTCATTGAAAATAATTCGAAGCCTTCTGAAGTGGAATCGTTACAATTTGAGAAGTTTCTACCTTATATGTGTGTGTATGTGTTCCAGTTTGTATGGTTATAGCTGGATCACTATGATGTGTGTGTGTGTGTGTGTGTGTGTGTGTATGTGTGTGTGTGTGTTGTGTCAGCTGGTCTGAACAACAGTGGGAGTTCTATGAAATATTCGGCAAAGCTAAAATCCGCCAAGTTTAAGAACAACAGGGAAAGAAGGAAAGAACGAATGCTGCAGAAAGCATGACAAAAGAAAATAAACAAACAAATGAATAAAAGCATAAGAAGGGGGAGGAGACGCCGCTTCATTTTTATCCTTATGTGTAAAGGATGTGTCATCATCATTTTCCAGGTACATTACATTTAAATAAACTGGCCTTTCATTTTGACAACAGAATGAAAGGAAACTAAGCAGCTGACTAAAAGTCTTACTCCCATCAACAGCGATATCGTTTTCATATTTCATAGCATTTTCTGTTACAGGTGCACTAACAGCATCTTTCAAAGTCGTATAAATCATTTTAAATGATTTATAATTTAAGTGACATGGCTGAAGTAGGTTATATAATGTTATGTTATATAATAACAATTCTAAAAGCATTGAATATGCGTAGTTTGGGATCAATATTCAGACTTTAGAAACAATCCATGGAAGCCAAACCTTATTGTTATTGTCCCGTAAATCCAGAAAATATGACGCTAACTCTTAGGAAACGATTAGATTAGGTTTTCTGTTTTTTAAAGCAACAGTATAAGGACCATATAGAAATCTCAATCTGTTCATTTGAATACAGAAAATGCAGGAAATGTCTATGCATTTAATTTAAAAATCCTGAAAGACAAGAATCTGAAAAAAAATCGACTATAATCTAAAGTGCGTCTTCCCTTTTGAAGAAGCCTGATCTTATCTTACTTTGAAACCTTTTGAATTTGAAAGTCCCTCAGGTGTAGAGAGACCTGTGACTGCGTGAAAAAGTCAGGCGACATTCTTTCGAATCATAGATACTTCAGACCACGCGTGTGTATTTGCTACCGTTAAAATAATCGTGAAATTATTTCATTTAAAATGATGCCGTAACACTTTTGTTTATTTCCCAAAGCTTCGTGTTGCTTCTTTAAGTTGAAATGACGCAAAGAACAAAACCGATCTCACAGCTTATTTCAGCATTTTAGCGTCAGAGTAAGACTGATTGGCAGTGACCACCTGGATTGTGGTCTAGTCCAAGGTTTTTTGGCAGATGTAACCCTTTCATTGGATCTTTTTCCTATGCAAGATGTGATGCCAAATGTGCTCAGTGGTGTCATTACTATATTAAAATACAGCAACCTAGTCAGTGTTTTATGATGCACAAATACTCACTGCCTTAGGAGGCATTGAGAACAGTGGTTCTGTGAGAGCACACACACCCACACACACACACACACACACACACACACAGACACACACAGGCTCCGGGTGGCCCAGACAGCCCACCAGTAGAGAGAACTGTTTGATCTGCAATCCATACACAGGTGACACCTTTACTATTCACCCCGTCTCTGCCAGGACGATTTCCAGGTGCTTAGCCTATAGGAAGCTTCTTGTCACTGCACCAATTACATGTCCTGCCATTAAGAGCCAGTCCCTGCCACCCTCATTTGCAGTGGTGTCATGAACGAGAAACCTGGACTGTTACGGAATCCAGTTTTTGTTTGGGAACTGTTTGTGGTCACCCCTGGTGGTGATACGGGGGACACTAACAAACCAGTGATATGTTCAGGGCGTCCTGCTGCCACGCCCTCCCTCCCAGGGCTTCCAACAGGCATTTCTGAACAGGATAATGCTCGTTCACACATGACAGGTTTCCCAGGAATGTCTGGTTCAGATTGCAGCGCTTCCTTGGGCTGCTTGATTTCCAGATTGATCACCATTCTAGCCTTTATGGACCAGCCGGGATTCCCACAAGTGTGCAAGATCTGCAGGCCAACGTGCAACACCTGTGGGTAAATGTGCCACAAGATACCATATGGAACCATGCCTCATGCACATCTCGTCCTTCTTGGTGTTCTGTGCACACATCTGACGGAAATCCGTTTAACAAAAAAACCCCCCCAAAAAACGCTAAAATCTTAGAGCTAGTAGAATGTTCTTGAAAAATCGAATTTTCTGTGTATAAAAAAATAGATGTGGCACCATATGGAATCCCCTCCCTCCTCCCTCGGAATTGTTTCCACCTGAGTGAGCGGAGACCCAAAACGTTATTCTGGCCCCTTGGGACACGAGACCATTTGGTCCCTATATGCCTGCCAAATTTATACAGCATGCTCGAGTGATTTCTTCAAAGCCAAAGTCTGTTCATGCTGAACCTTACGCAGTATCTAAACGACACAACGCGTACATTATCGTGCCCTCTCTGAAGGAAATGAGTGTTTGAATACTCCAAATTTGGTTCCTGCACAATATTTTAGACTACTCCTTTAAATTCCTTAAATAAGCGACGTGATTTGGATTCTGTTACTCTTTCTGTGCAGCTGACTTATCTGAGATCAATTCTACACCTCCAAAGTAAAGCCATTTTCTCACAGTGTTTATATGAGTCATCGTGTCCTGCTTTTTTATGGTTATTAAGACCTTTAGAAATACAGAATTTCTCTGGAAGAGTCTGTCCCCTCGGGCTCAGCATATGCTTTGATCGTGAAGATGTGTCATCTTGACATTAGCAAAGCAAAGAAAGGTACATTTTAATTTGCCCAATTAGTAATTTTACCTTATGAAATAAATCAGTTATTTACCTAACCGGATATTGCGTAACTGTTATGCCATTTAAATCATTAAAATATCAGAAATAAACGGAACATTTATTAAAGCCTAAGAATAAAAGACAGAAGTGAGCTGCGCATGAGCAACTTTTGGTTTATATTTTAAGTTAATTGTATATTTTTTATTGTCAGTAAAGGATGGCTGGTTAGTTTCTATTTTCCATTTTAGAGACATTTTTATGAGACTGTATATGCATTCATGTCGGCTTTAGTTTTCGTGGGTTTAGTTTTGGTCTGAAAGCTTTGCTCAGTTTTACAGAGTAATAAACAAATCATAGAGGAATGTAAGAATGTACAGTGTCAGTATGAAAATCATATCATTAGTCTGAATATAAGCCATTAGAAAAACAACATATATGAATAGATCGATAGGATATAAAAGTATATACGTGTATAAATCTGATCATATTAAGTCATGATTTGTAATGTTAGGAGCGTTTAACTTCATTTCGTTTGCTAATAAACATCTGTTCCTGCATTTTAGTCTTGCAACATGTTCGGGCGGTAAAGCGTTTAACTTTTTAATGTTGCCTTTTTACCGTCTAGCACTGAGCAACGGTATGGGGTTTGTTATTGTCACATTTTTTTCGTTTCAAAATTCTCCACACGCTCTGTATTCTGTACAGGCCAGTACTGCAGGTAGGCCGGTTCAGTCCCCTCTTTTGCCACCGCCATGTTTTTGCATCGTCCCCTTAAAAATGCATGGACATCCATGAAAAATTAAGCATAGGTTGCACTGAAATCTCAATGTAATTATCTGCATTAATGCTATTATCACAGAAGGCTAAACTGCATTTATGCGACTGAACAAAAGTCTTTTTCGAGAGTGACTTTGGAACTGTGGCCTAATACTTTAGATACTGAACTATGGTTCAGAAGGTTCAGGGATCAAATCCCACCTCTGTCAAGCTGCCACTGTTGGGTCCTGAGCATTTACGTTTTGCCAAGGGCACTGACACAACCTTATACTGTGACAAATTTTGTGACAGACTTTTAGTGCATGGTCTGGAGCACACAACATACATTTTGTCCAAACAAAAAAAAGATTTGAAGTACTGATTTATCCCACCACAAAGCACGAGCCTCCAAGTTTGCAGACGTCAACAGCAACTGGACATGGTTAACATAAGGATTTTATTTTCTTAAGTGGCGTTTGGGAGTGCAGCTCTGTATTGCAGGGCTAGAAAAAGGTTTAAAAGTCGTTCCCTGCCGACGTGGTTCGGCTGTTGCTGAATGATGAATTTATGAGTGACGGTTCTTGATGTAGTGCCATCTAAGGAAGGTTTTATGCCCTTTATGCACCTATTCTCTTCCAGTCTATCTTTAAGGTACATTGTTTTTTTTAGATGTCAATCATTTTAACACGCGTTTGTTGACAAACTGGAGATCCTCTGCTCATCTTTACTCTTTAAAGACGCAGCCTTTCCTGTGTGAATTTATGTTATTATTATTATTTCCCTCATTATAGCCCTAAACTGCCCCATCCCAACTTTTTTGGAATGCCTGAAACGCAGGAATGGATGAACAGTACTGTGCAAAAGTCTTAGGCCACCATTAGATGAAAGGGTATTGCTAAAACAATGCCATATATCTGCCTCTTTGTTTAAATACAACCAGAAATGATGTTAAATGTTTATGCAGTATTAAAAAAACTGCTTTTATAGGTTATAGGGGTAAGTATTTAGTGTGATTTTCCCTTTAAACTTGAGTAATAGCAGTAACTGGGAGCTCTGGGGGCAGTATCAGGATCAAACTGACCCTTCTACAGTTCAGAGAAATGTGATCAGGTGATCTTTTTGGAAGTTTGGCAGCCAAGAAACCCATTTTATCAGAAGTAGAACAGCCTAAGCTATGCAAAAGCTCACAAACATTCGGTATGGAACTTTTGATCCGTTTAGTTTTGTATAGGATTTTGTATAAATATTAAATAATATTAAGTTTGACATTATTAGGAAACTCTTTGCAATGTTGTATAAGACATTTCAGAAAGCTTTTCTGCAAGACATGTTTGAGTGTACATGTATATACTGTGTGTGTGTGTGTGTGTGTGTGTGTGTGATAGATATGGGTGTGAATTCGTCAGACAACCAGAACTAGATGGGTAAAAAAATACGTTTAGGGAAGCAGGGATAAAAGCTGAAATACACATGTCCACACGAGGCACGCTTCCAGACAAATGTGTGCCAGCTCAGAGTCATAGTAGCATTTTCCCCCACCTCATTCGTGCCCCCTGCACTGTTTTGTTTTGGCTCAGCCTTCTTTTGTCTCCCCCCCCCCCCCTGTGGATAGTCCATCATTTTCATCACACACTCTTTTCATGTTTGGTTCCTTTGCAGATTCTTGAAACAATTCCTCCTCTCGCTTCTCGCTCTTATTCGCTTCCCCTGTCTTCTTTCTTTCTTTCTTTCTTTCTTTCTTTCCCTCTGCCTTGCTCTCTCCCCCTCCTATGCCAGTCTGTGTGGTAGTAAGTGTGCAGGGTTGGAGTGTTCCTCCTCCTTCTCGGTTCTAAAGAGAGGACCATGTTCTATTTCCAGCTGGTGATCATGGCAGGCACGGTTCTCCTGGCGTACTACTTCGAGTACACAGACACCTTCCCCGTGCACATCCAGGGCTTCTTCTGCTACGACAAGTCGTTCTCCAAGCCTTACCCCGGTCCGGACGAGAATAGCAAAGTGCCGCCTGTGCTCATTTACTCACTGGTGACTGTCATCCCTACCTTCACGGTAAGTGCTCTCTCTTAATCTCTCTTTATGGTCCTTCCCTCTGGTGGTGCGTTTGGGAGAATCGGATGGTGCACGGGGGCCTCCGGAGATCAGGGGATAGATTTCGATATGTGAGTATGACTGAGGATTTTGCATGGCTGTTCTGGCACCGTAGGATAAACGACGGGGAACCGATTCGGGACCATACTGTTTTTCCGTCACACTTTTTTTCTGTGGAGTGTGTTGCAGCACGATGCTGCATGACAGGTGTTTGTGATTTTGTGCTACAGACTTATTCAAAAGCTGAGACACGGGGGTGTCAGCGTGCGTTTGCGTGGCAAGTGAAAATAGATTGGCGTACAACGCAAAGCGATCCTGAGAGAAATCTCAATCAGAAGTGAGATTAAATACGAAATGTGCAGATTTACTGCAGAATTAAAACGCAAGACTGTTAGATTGTGAGTCAGCGAAAGATTGTGGGTCAGCATTAAATATGCAGCACCTGCTCCCCGCCTGCTGGACCGGTATTTTCCTGTCCTGAGCATGTAGTCATCCTGGACTGCTTAATGAAAAAACACAGCAGTTCAAGTCAAGAAAGTGTGCGTCAAATGGAGAAAACATTATATACCTTCGCCGGACGCATGGTCGACCACTAATTAAGGCAAATATCAAATAAGGCAAAAATAAAAATAATAATAAGGCAAAAGTAATCAGCTTAAGTTTAAACTGAGCCTCAGAAGCGGAAAGGAATGCGATTTCGCGGATCAAAAGAGAATGGTATGAGAACGAGTTATGCAGAAGAGCATCGCTAAATGCACAACACATAGAACCTTGAAGCACATAGGCTACAGGAGACCACACTACGTGCAAATCCAATCAGCTACGGACAGGCAACTGAGGCTTTTTGTCCTGTAGCTTTGGCACGGATCAGTTCTGCCTCGTAGCAATGGCTAAGGCTCCTGCTGGTGTATTAATGGTGGCACTTTTTTGGCACCTTAATACCACTTGAGCATCGTTTACATCCCACCGTCTACCTGATTATTGTTGCAGACAAAGTACCTCCCTATATGCCCACAGTGTGCCACCTTCTGACGGGTACATCCAGCAAAATAACGCCATGTCACTAAGTTCAAATCACCCCATACTGGTTTCTTGAACATGCCTATGAGTTCACTGTACTCAAATGGCCTCCACAGTCACCACATATCAGTCCGATAGAGCACCTAGAACTGGAGATACATATCATAGATGTGCAGCTGACAAATCTGCAACAACCGTGTGATGCTATCATGTCAACGTGAACCAAAATGTCTGGGCAATGATTCCAAGGTCATAGACATGTACGTTGGTCGTATGGTCGTTTCAGGTCATTTCTAGTGTTCTTATGCGACCCAGAAAGTGTCGGATGCCGTCCTTGCAGTACACCCAGTCGAAATAAATAGTGCCTGATGGTAACTACACCCCTCCACTTCCTGTTTTCGGTCCCAAAGCGTGGAAAAACCTGGACACTGTTCGTGACCTATTTAAGAAACAGATACTAGCTGGCTTCATGGATCAGATCATCGGGGTTCGTTAAGGTCGTGAGGCAAACATGACGTTCTTTTTATTCACAGGGAATTTTTGGCAGTCAAGTTAACCCTAATACGGACTTATTTGAAACTATGAGATCTTTAAGCAGCGTTATATGCGCCGATCTGGAACATTTCTATAGACGAGAAACCCAATAGTCAGAGATGCGAGCGTAACCAGAAAAACGGCGCTGAATAGTACAGTCTATAAATATTACATCCCTAGTCGTTTCAAGTCTTACTTTTTTCCGCGCACCAGCCACGGAACGAGTAAAGAGGCAAACATTCTGAAAGTGAACTTGAGTGTTTACTGCCAAGGAAATATTTAGGTTGAACAATGAGCAGTGAGAGATCAGCTGATCAGCTCCTTCTGTGGTCAAAACCTTTCATTATCTTCCTCTTAATCCACACGGGGTCTCTGGGCACAAGGGCAGGAACAAGGGCAGGACAGTCACACACTAATGGTCACTACAGACCAGCATTTGCAGGTGTGTGAAGGACATGTGAAGGACAGTATTGACAAAAAGGAACACCGGTTATTCGGACCAAATCCTAAAGTACCGAAACAAATACTATTATATTATACGTGTAATGTTATTCGCTTATTTGGACCACAATTCCGCTTGTTTGGACCAAAGAACGTGCACAGTATGTAATATCCGTGAAGAAACTCTTCGTCTCTGGCATCACTACCCAAAAACTCCCGAGTTTCTCCCCCAGCCCTCTACTGCCACCTACAGGT
>JAVSBV010002208.1:0-12963 GCA_033117975.1 Parotocinclus spilosoma | reverse complement strand
GTGATCATTATGTCCTCACAAGGATAGTGTTAGATGTGTGTGTGTGTGTGTGTGTGTGTGTGTGTGTGTGTGTGTGTATGCGTGTGCGTGTGTGTGTGTGTGAGAATGATAAGGTGCTGGAGAGCGGGACTCTCCTCACGAGTGCCGTCTCTCATTCACTCTTATTGCTTTTGACATTTTAATCAGGCGTACCTTGAGTGGAATTGTTCTTTATGTGGCGGCTCCACTCTTACCTTTTCTCCCCTCGGGCTTCCAGGGAAACAAAACACCAACGCTACGTCCCCAGCAGGGGTCCGGACCTGGTACTGGGGCCCCAACACGACTGGGCATGAAGCTGTTTAGAAAGAAAGAAACTCAGCTGTTCCTGCACTTTATCTCAGGGGGAGAAGCTACCTGTGTGAAGAAAGCAACCGGGAAAAGCAAACAAACACCTGGGTGTGAGAGGACAGGAGAACATGCCAAACCCCCTCTTCTCCCGTTTGATCTGTGGTCAGACAGGAGGAGACAGAGCTGTGTAAAATCCTTAATTAATTAAGAACCTTCAATTCAATATTAAGAGTGGAATTCATTAAAGTGTCGTTTCTGAGATGGAGCCCAGGCAGGAGATACGTTATGGTACCAGTGCCCTGTGTGAGGACCAGCAAGATCTAGCTCAAAGTTCCTTCATTACAAACTTCCAGGGTTCATGATGGCTTCTGATGGTTATTGGTGGTTTCTGATGGTTCTTCATGGTTTCTGATAGTTTAGATGGTTCCTGGTGGTTTCTGATGGTTCTTTGTGGTTTCTGATGGTTCTTGGTGGTTTCTGATGGTTCTTGGTGGTTTCTGATGGATCTTGGTGGTTTCTGATGTTTCTTGATGGTTTCTGATGGTTTAGATGGTTCCTGGTGGTTTTTGATGGTTCTTGGTGGTTTCTGATGGATCTTGGCGGTTTCTGATGTTTTAGATGGGTCCTGGTGGTTTCTGATGGTTATTGGTGGTTTTTGGTGGTTTCTGATGGTTTCTGATGTTTCTGATGGTTATTGGTGGTTTCTGATGGTTCTTGGTGGTTTCTGATGTTTCTGATGGTTATTGGTGGTTTCTTGGTGGTTTCTGATGGTTCTTGGTGGTTTCTTATGGTTCTTGATGGTTCCTGGTGGTTTATGGTGGTTCTTGATGGTTTCTGATGGTTTAGATGGTTCCTGGTGGTTTCTGATGTTTTTTTGGTGGTTTCTAATGTTTTAGATGTTTTTTGATGGTTTCTGATGGTTCTTGGTGGTGTTTGTGCTTTAGATGGTTCTTGGTGATTTCTGAGGTTTTAGATGGTTCTTGGTGGTGTTTGTGCTTTAGATGGTTCTTGGTGGTTTCTGAGGTTTTAGATGGTTCTTGGTGGTGTTTGTGCTTTAGATGGTTCCTGGTGGTTTCTGATGGTTTTAGGTGGTTTTGCCGGTTGTAGATTGTTTTCTTCTTTGTGGTTCCTGGTGATTTGAGATGGATTCTAAAGTTTGTATAATGGTCCTTCACGCTTTATTGAGATGGTTCTTGATCATTCCAGATGTTTTTTGATTGTTTGAGGTGGTACGAGATGTTTTTTGATGCTTTCTAAAACACACAACCTTTAAAATGTTTGAGTAATGTAATTATTATTAATAAAAATGATTGAAGTGTCATTTTTGGGATTGACCCCACATGAGGAGACACCAATGGTCGTACGTTAGGTCACCGGCGCCCCGTGTGAGGCCGAGCGAAGTTTTGGTAGAAACCTTTAAAAAAGGGGCGTTTCTAAAGGGCATTATTTTGAGTGTTGTCTTTGCTGATAGGCTGGAGGATCTGATGGGAGGAGTTTTGTTTGTTTACTTGATATTTTGAGCAGCAGCAGCAGCAGGGTGGTTTCATGGTTCTGTTCTTCACCCCACCGAGTCTCTCAGCCTCATTTCTCCTCTCATCACTGACGTTCCACATTCAGGAGAAACGTTCAGATCTGCAGATGAAGCAGAAAAACGACTCGCTTTATTACAGTAATGAAGCAGCAGAGTCGCTGGAGCAGAATGTGGCCGTTTGTGTTCCTAATTAGATCTGCTCGTTTCTAGCTGATGGGTTTAGGGTTCTGTCAGGTGCCTTCAGAAGCTCTGAGATGCTTTCTGATAGATTCTGGTGATCAGAGGATCTGAGAAGGTTCTAAATAATACATGATGATTTCTGGTGATTTTTCCAACTGCTGGTTTTAAGTTTTTTTTTTAGATGGTTCTTGATGGCTTTTATGGTTTTGCTGGTTCTGATGGTTGTAGTTATTTTTCTGATGGTTGAGATGTTTTTGGTGGTTTCAGGTGGTTTGTGATGGTTTCTTATGGTCGGTGGCAGTTCTCTGTGGTTCTGATGGTTTGAGATAGATGCTGATGCTTTCATAATGATCCTCATTGAGAAGGTTCTTTGATTGTTTCTGGTGATGAGGGGGTCTCATAAGGTTCTAGATGGTTTTTTAGACTGCTGGTTTTAGGTTTTTTTAGATGGTTCTTGATGATTTTTGATTGCTTCTGGTGGTTTAAGATGATTTCTGATATTTTCTGGTGGTTTCAGATGGCTTATGATGGTTTTAGAAGGTTTCTGGTGGTTTCCGAAGGTTCCTGGTGGTTTCTAATGGTTTCTGATGGTTTCAGAAGGTTTCTGATGGTTTCAGAAGGGTCCTGATGGTTTTAGAAGTTTTCTGATGGTTTCAAAAGGTTTCTGATGGTTTCAGAAGGTTTCTGCTGCATACCGATGGTTCCTGATGGTTTCAGATGGTTTCAGAGGGTTTCTGATGGTTTCAGAAGGTTTCTGGTGCATACCGATGGTTCCTGATGGTTTCAAATGGTTTCAGAAGGTTTCTGGTGGTGTCACATGGTTTCTGATGGTTTTAGAAGGTTTCTGGTGATTACTGATGGTTTCAGAAGGTCTCTGGTGCTTTCAGATGGTTTCTGATGGTTTCAGAAGGTTTATGGTGGTTTCTGATGGCTACTTGTGGTTTCAGAAGGTTTCTGATGGTTTCAGAAGGTTTCTGGTGCATACCAATGGTTTCAGATGGTTTCAGAAGGTTTATGATGGATTCAGAAGGTTTCTGGTGGTTTTAGAAGGTTTCTGGTGATTACTCATGGTTTCTGATGGTTTCAGAAGGTTTCTGGTGGTTTCTGATGGCTACTTGTGGTTTCAGAAGGTTTCTGGTGGTTTCAGAAGGTTTCTTGTGGTTTCATATGGTTTTTGATGGTTTCAGAAGGTTTCTGGTGGTTTCATATGGTTTTTGATGGTTTCAGAAGGTTTCTGGTGGTTTCTGATGGCTACTTGTGGTTTCGGAAGGTTTCTGGTGGTTTCTGATATCTGATAACGACAGTAATTCCGTTGCTCTAGTGCTTTGAGATCGATTTTGGTGCCTTCAGGTGGACTGATGGCTCTGTTGACTTTGCCGTTTGATTAATCTTGGAGATTTCTAATGGCTTTAGGTGACACCTTTTTATTTTTTCCTGTGGCTGTGAGCATGAATGAATGAACTGTATCACAAATAAAAACAGGTAAATAAACGTAGACGTGTTAAAGTTAAAACTCTTCTGTGAGGTCTCAGGAGATCAATTAGAAAACGTTTCGTACAGGAACCAAAGGCCACCTGTAACCAATGAAGCACAGAGCTGGAACTATTTTCAGTTCTGAATTCCTCCAGCGTTGCTTAGTAACGTGGTGTTTAAAGTTTGATATTTCCCTCTCTTTTCATGTGCCATCTGTCAGCATTCAGAAACGTTTAGAGGTTTTATCTGGGTGAAGGTCGAGGACGATCCGTCCCTCTGGAGAACTTAGCAACTTAACCTGCTTTATAGATTTCATCCTGGTACTGGTACTGGTACTGGTACTGGAACTCTGCCTCCAACGGAGCACACATCCTGAACCGTCTCCACTTATAGTTCTGCTTCTGCTATGGAAATGGAAGTTCTGGTACTGAAAGGGGTCTGAGGTTCTAAAACTGGAACCATTGCTTATGGACAGTACCTTAATGCTATATTAGCATAACTACAGTTTGTTGCTTTGTCCTAAAACAAGACGCTTTTTTGGTCCTGGTTCTTTTGGGATCGTGGGTAATAAAAAGGAAGCATTTGTTATAAAATATTTGGTACTGAAGTTAGTACCCTTAATGTGTTTCCATCTGTAGTACCAGTGGAAAAACTGGAACCAATGCAGCTGAAGTTTAGTTTTTAACAGAACGGTTCCTTTTGGTACCGAAATAACTGGAGGTGTTTGGTACGGGGCTCTCTAGGTATGGAAACAGGAACCTTTGGTATTCACACTGGACCTTTTGGGGCGTTATTGGAACTTTTGTACCAGAGTACTGGTAGAAACCATGGGTAGGGAACCAAAGATGAGAGTTCACAGCTCTTGGTGTGATCTTTGCAGGACTCGGTTGGGTGCTGATTTGTTTGTTTGTTTGTTTATTTTGAGGTACGGGGCTGAGCTTTGGTTCCTCCTCCTGACTTTACCAAACTCCGGAGCAGAACCGATCCTCTCCATTTAACCCCCTCCCCAAAAAACCCTCGCCTCCTCTTTAATAAGCCCCTCCCTCTCTGTCTCCGCTGAGCTGTGGAGCAAACAAAGGAAAGGTTGCTTTATCAGAAACGTTTTTATTAGTTCTTACATAACGACATTAACGAGCAGCTCACAATCATCAGCAGATCAGATCTAAAATTAAATAGCATCATTATTATTATAATTATTATCGTTTAAAAACTGTCCATCTTGAATTTATTTTATTTTATTGTTTATTTAAAGGGTTTATTAAAAGCAAAAAATAAACTGGGTAATGAGAAAACAGAAATTAAACTATACATAATAATAATAATAATAATAATAATAATAATAATAATAATAATAATAGCAATCATAATCATAACAGGAATATCACTTATAATAATATTTATGTTTTAATTCTTATTAAATAATTGTGTACATATCTGTATATGGTATTACATCATAAAACTATAAAAGTTAGGATACAATTTTATATATATATATATATATATAGTAGAATTATTAACATATTATTAATTAATTATTCTGTTAATAATTGTGTCTGTGTATATATGTATGAAAAAGTTTTCAATATTATTCATAATTAGTATTTTAATTACTATTAAAAATTGTGTACATTATTACAATATTATTAATTAAGTAATATTATAATAATTGTATATATATATACTTACACAAATTTATTGCATTAATTAATTACTATTTTAATAATTGTGTGTGTGTGTGTGTGTGTGTGTGTGTGTGTGTATATATATGAAAATATTATTTGATAGTAAAAAGTATTAAAATATTCTTAATAATTAGTATTAATTATTAAATAATTAGTTAATTAGTATTTTAATTACTATTAAACAATTGTGTACATATTTTATTTGACAATAAAATAATAAAAAATATTATCAATTAATTAATATTTAAATTAGGATGTAATTGTGTATATATATTATTTATTGCATTAATTAATATTTTAATAGTTGTGTGTATATATATATATATATATATATATATATATATAAAATATGTATGAATATATTATTTTGTGGTAAAACGTATTTTAAAAATATTATTATTATTTAACTTATATTTTATTAATATTAAATAAATGCATATATATATATATACTATGATAGCATAATTACAAAAAATTCACTAATATTTAAACTACAATTAATTGATTGCACACACACACACACACACACACGCGCACAATTATTCAATCGTCGCTAAATTACGAAACAATTAATATTATTCAAAACAATTTCACTATCAAATAATAGTAATTTATAACTCTGTTCATTTTAAGTCTTAAAAATAATGATATTATTTATATGTTTGTTTATTTATTTTTTTTAATCTCATCATAATCAGTGATGTATTTTATTCACTATGTCTGGAATTCTCCCATCTCAGACGGTCTGAGCTCTCTCTCTCTCTCTCTCTCTCTCTCTCTCGTTTATTCTAAACTGTGTGTGTGTGTGTGTGTGTGTGTGTGTGTGTGTGTGTGTGTGTGAGACATATCTCTGCAGTAATGAATGTGATATCAGAGCAGCGGATATTATAGGGATCCTTTGAAGGTCTCGAGTCCAGTCTTTATTTCCTGTTCCTGCTGCTGAATGATGGCACCATGTTCAGAGTTATCAGTAATCTCTTATTAGTGTTTATCAGCTCAGGCTTGTGTTTAGTCTGGAGAGTGCTTCAGGAGGGACAAGAGGGGGGGGCGGAGTTACTAAAAATGTCCTTAATATCCCCTAAACTGGTCGCTGTAGGAGACAGGAGGCCGGTCATCAGAACCCCGTCCGGACCCGAATTCGGACCCAGCACTTTCACCCGAGGGTTCGAGGTCCTGCTGGGGTGTGTTGTGTGCCCTAAATTTGAGCCCCGTGTCCCTCGTGTCCCTCCCAGCTCCGTCCTGCGTCCTTTAAATTGCATCGTGATGACTTTTGTTTGAAGTTCTGTTTGAAGCCTCAGCGGTGCCACTTTAAAAGCTTTCAGGTCCGGACCCTTTGATCTCGGCTTCCATTCTTTACGTGTCCTGCTGGACCTGACTGTCCACGCAGATGCCGCTGTAACCAGGACCAGGTCCCAGCCCCGGGGGGTCAGGTGTGAGGCGTCAAGGTCAGGCAGGTCAGGTCCCTCAAGAACCTGGGCAGTTAATAGAAGGTCCGGACTGAAGGGCGCCGGACCAAACCAAGTCCTCCTCAGGAACGTACCACTGATGATGGGCTTTCGTTGTCTCCGCTAATGAAGTGCCATGTTCCAGACATTCTGTCCCCCTTAATTGGTGGATACCATTTCCTTAAATGTCACCCGGTTCCTCATCTCAGGGCAATTAGGGACATCAAAGGAACCTCCAGCCTCAGGTGAGAGGGCTCCCAAAGGTCATGAGCTGGCCGTCATTAGGACCAGGGTGGGGGAGACGTCCGGCGTTCAGACCCCTGTGGACCCAGTAGAAATCGTGTGCAGTTGTCCTGAGAGAGCTGGTTTCCATTTTGGGCGGGGCAGCGTGAGACCACGTGACGTTCCTCCATCGTTACCGTGCTGTGAGGATCTTTAGAGGCCTCCTGATAACCGCGCTCGAACACGAGCCGCTAATTAGCGACTGCTTATGGCTTAGCCCTCTTCCTCTGTGTTTCATTGGAAACGCTCGGTGCTCACATCTGCCTGCTCCAGACGCTTCAGAAAGCACAGCCGACAGCAGAAGTGTCCCCTCCGGAGGACCACGGCCCAATCCAAAACGTCCTCGTTCTGATGGAGCGCGCTCAGCGCGGCGCTAACTCGGCAGCTAGCCGTTAGCGTCAGATAACAGGCACATAACGATCGTTACTGAAAAAAGACGACTGAAAAAAGACGACGGGACGTTCCCCTGCCTAATTATCGTCCCGTCATCGTCCGACCATGGCATGTCCTCAGAATCAATAATCAATCAATCGATCGATAATTTTATATTAATATTTACACCTCAAAGTACAACAAATTACACTGAAACAATCACAATCATGTCCTGTTTCAATAAGGGGTGTGATTTGGGACATGTCCATTGTAAAGGGGTTTATGGGCACTATATAGTGAGTGTGGTTTGGGACAGGTCCATTGTAAAGGGGTTTATGTGCACTATATAGTGAATAGTGTGTGTGTGGTTTGGAACACGTCCCCTGTACAGTTGTTTATGTGCACTATATAGTGAATAGTGTGTGTGTGGTTTGGGACAGGTCCATTGTAAAGGGGTTTATGTGCACTATATAGTGAATAGTGTGTGTGGTTTGGGACACGTCCCCTGTACAGTTGCTTATGTACACTATATAATGAATAGTGTGTGTGTGGTTTGGGACAGGTCCATTGTAAAGGGGTTTATGTGCACTATATAGTGAATGGTGTGTGTGGTTTGGGACACGTCCCCTGTACAGTTGCTTATGTGCACTATATAATGAATAGTGTGTGTGTGGTTTGGGACAGGTCCATTGTAAAGGGGTTTATGTGCACTATATAATGAATAGTGTGTGTGTGGTTTGGGACAGGTCCATTGTAAAGGGGTTTATGTGTACTATATAGTGAGTGTGATTTGGGACATGTCCACTGTAAAGGGGTTTATGTGCACTATATAGTGAGTGTGATTTGGGACATGTCCACTGTAAAGGGGTTTATGTGCACTATATAGTGAATAGTGTGTGTGGTTTGGGACACGTCCCCTGTACAGTTGTTTATGTGCACTATATAGTGAATAGTGTGTGTGTGGTTTGGGACAGGACCATTGTAAAGGGGTTTATGTGCACTATATAGTGACTAGGGCATGTGATTTTGGACATGTCCACTGTACAGGTATTTGTGTACTATTTTATGAATAGGATCTGTGGATTGGGACATGTCCATTCTAAAGGGGTTTATGTGCACTATATAGTGAACAGGGTGTGTGATTTGGGACATGTCCGTTGTAAAGGTGTTTATGTGCACTATATTGTGAATAGTGTGTGTGGTTTGGGACAGGTCCACTGTACAGGTGTTTGTGTACTACTTAATGAATAGGATCTGTGGATTGGGACTCGTCCACATTAGATGGTGTTTTTGTGCACTATAATGGGTATAGGGTGTGTGGATTGGGACACGTCCCCTATAGATTATTAATATTGAATAAGACAGTGTGGATTGGGACACGTCCCCTATAGATTAATAATATTGAATAATACAGTGTGGATTGGGACATGTCCCCTATAGATTAATAATATTGAATATTATTGTGTGGATTGGGACACGTCCCCTATAGATTATTAATAATTAATAATACAGTGTGGATTGGGACACGTCCCCTATAGATTAATAATATTGAATAATACAGTGTGGATTGGGACACGTCCCCTATAGATTAATAATAATGAATAATACAGTGTGGATTGGGACACACCCCAGTGTGGTGCTGAAGACCTTTAATTGAACACATGATTTTTAATGAGGGAATCTCGTTAGTCCTCTTATGGTTCCTCTTCCTTTAGTTCCAGTTCAGGTCACTGGGGGTCGAACCTTCCAAAGCCCGACTGAAGTTGCAGTCATTAGTGATTAGCGTCAGCATTTAGCATTGTAGTTTGAGAGCTTTAGCGTGTGCCCTTTGTGGTGGGGATGGGCGCTGAGTCACGGCGGGATCGTACGCTGGATCAGTGTGCCATGCTGAATGGAAAATGTCAGAGGCAGAAGAAAAGCAGCCAGAAAGCTTTCTCTGAGAGGCGAACAAATTACACATCTGAGGAGCGCTGCATTATTTGGATTGGTGCTCACATGGGACGTAAAAAGCAGCCACAGGGCATCTTAATGGACTGGGATTGCAGCGTACCGAGTGCCGATCCCCAGATAGGGCTGGAGCCCACTTCCTCACTTCTGAGAGAAACAACACTGTGATTTTACCCTCACTAACATCCAGAAGGAGAATCAAAGGGCAAGAGCATCCTCACTTTAAACAGTGTATAACGAGGACACACCCTATTCACTATATAGTCCCCATCAACACCATAAACTGTGGACATATCCTAATCCACATACCATATTTACTATAAAGTCCCCATAAACACCATAAACTGTGGCCCTATCCCAATCCACACACCCTATTCACTATATACTCCCCATAAACACCGTAAACTGTGGCCCTATTCCAATCCACACACACTATTTACTATATAGTCCCCATAAACAACATAAACTATGGCCCTATCCCAATCCACACACCATATTCACTATAAAGTCCCCATAAACAACATAAACTGTGGACGTATCCCAATCCACACACCCTATTCACTATATAGTCCCCATAAACAACATGAGCTGTGGCCCTATCCCATTCCACACCCCCTATAGATGATATAGTACCTCTGTCCTGTATTAATTATGTGATTATTCGTTAATGAGCGCTGTGTAATTAAACTCTCGGGTGGATGAATTCTCCGGAGTTCAGACCCAGTTCCTAAAGCTGTGTAATTTAGTTGAAGTTTTTTTTAGGTTTTTTTTTTTCGTGTGACCGGACATTCAGAACTGCTTATTTAATTTAATACCACTCTTTTTATTTAAATACCTATGACGGCTGGTATTTAGAGGTGTGGTAATTAAAGCTGTTCATTTTGGATGGTTTCTCCCCTCTGTAAGTCACACCATGTTATTCAAAACATCTCTAATTAAAATGGAGGATTAGGGCGATAATTTAGAGCTCGTTCTGCGATCTGGAGGGAATTAAATAGTCCTGTTAATAATAACAGTTAGAGGAGGATAAAACATACAGGCCACGCCTCCTTTATCATTAATAAAACACACAGGCCACGCCTCCTTTATCATTAATAAAACACACAGGACACGCCTCCTTTATCATTAGTAAAAAACACAGGCCACGCCTCCTTTATCATTACTAAAACACACAGGCCACGCCTTCTTTATCATTAGTAAAAAACACAGGCCACGCCTCCTTTATCATTACTAAAACACACAGGTCACGCCTCCTTTATCATTACTAAAACACACAGGTCACGCCTCCTTTATCATTACTAAAACACACAGGCCACGCCTCCTTTATCATTAATAAAGCACACAGGCCACGCCTCTTTTATCATTAATAAAACACACAGGACACGCCTCTTTTATCATTAATAAAACACACAGGCCACGCCTCCTTTATTATCAATAAAATGCACAGGCCACGCCTAATTTATCATTAATAAAACACATAGGCCACGCCTCCTTTATCATCACTAAAACACACAGGCCACGCCTCCTTTGCCATTAATAAAACACATAGGCCACGCCTCCTTTATTATTAATAAAACACATAGGCCACGCCTCCTTTAGTATTAATAAAACACACAGGCCACGCCTTTTTAATAGGACACGCCTCCCTTGTTTTTGGGTTAAAGATGATGGACACGCCTTTTTAATAGGACACGCTTCCTTAGTATTGGGTTAAAAGACGATGGACATGTCTTTCTTACCAGGACACGAATCCTTTGTATTGGGTTAAAAGACAATGGCCACGCCTTCTTACCAGGACACACCTCCTTTGTTTTTGGGTTAAAAGACGATGGACACGCCTTTTTAATAGGACACACCTCCTTTGTATTGTGTTAAAAGGTGATGGACATGCCTTTTTAATAGGACACGCCTCCTTTGTATTGGGTTAAAAGACGATGGACATGTCTTTCTTACTAGGACACTTCTGGCGCTACAGCCCCTTCCGCCTTTTCTTCTCCCTCGCGAACCATTAGTGACGTCCTGCAAGCTGTGCTTTCTACAGCTCTGCCCCGACGGCCACTTTGGCGTCCTCTCGCGACAAGTTTACGCGTTGCTCCCATTCGGGAAGCAACCTTGGCGTGCCAACTTTATACTTTCGGTTTTGTTTAGTTAGGATTCGTTACGCTCCGCCTAAATTAACCCTAACCTATCCCGCATACCTGGGCCCAAATAAAACACCACCCGCTATCGTAACAGTATTGGGTTAAAAGATCATGGACACGCCTTTTTACTAGGACACGCCTCCTTACTAGGTTACACCTTCTTTGTATTGGGTTTAACGACGATGGGCACGCCTTTTTACTAGGACACGCCTCCTTACTAGGTTACACCTTCTTTGTATTGGGTTAAAAGACGATGGACACGCCTTTTTATTAGGACATGCCTCCTTTGTTTTTAGGTTAAAACACGATGGACACGCCTACTTTGTATTAAGTTAAAAGACAAAAGGCACGCCTCTTTAATAGGACACGCCTACTTACTAGGACACGCCTCCTTTGTATTGGGTTAAAACACGATGGACACGCCTTCTTTGTATTGGGTTAAAAGACAATGGCCACGCCTCCTTACCGTTATATGCTCTTTTTTTCTTTTTAGGCCACGCCCCTTGACTAATGATGACTGCTTGTTTTTTTCTTTTCTAGTTTCCCAGCGCTCTGCTTTACCCCGGAGTTGGACGCCTGTAGCAGACGACCTTCCTGTAAGTATTTGGTTTGTAGTATTTGTAGTTTTTTTTGGTCCTGACCTGAGCAGGCCGGTGTGAGTGGTGATGAGAGAATTGGTCCCGTATCCGTCACACCTGTCACCTGTGATTTATTCACTCTGTGGGTTCGGAGTCGAGCGCTAGATCAGAGCGCCTCATCCCATTAGGCGCTGTATTAATCACTCGCCGCTCCCCTAATTGGCTTTTAATCGCCGTTCCGACTGTACGCCGCTACACACACACGGACTCACGGGGTCCAGTCGTACTGCATTAGTCCTGATACACTCCTGCAAATCCTCTCAGATTCCCCCCGCTGATAACCCCTAAACCACCTGGGGCATAAACACACGCAACATCAGCCGTGTTCGAACCGTGAGCCGGCCAACAGGGACGCTCTCTGATCCTGATCTGATAATGTACTGATCATATCACAGTCACCCAGTCACCGACTAAACACTGCTACTCGGATCACAGTATAGGCTACGGTATTTACACAGGGATTCAGTTCATGTTCAGTATTTGGCAAGAAAGACTAAAGGTTTGGGTTACATTACAAGGGTGGGGTTAAAATGGTGTGGTTTGAAGGGTGGGGTAGTTATAAGGGTGGGGTATTAAGGTGGGGGTAGTTATAAGGGTGGGGTATTAGGATGGGAGTGGTTGTTAGGTGGGATAGTTACAGTATAAGGGTGGGGTATTAAGATGGGGTAGTTATATGGGTGGGGTATTTATATGAGAATGATGTTAAAGGTAGGGTAGTTATAAGGGTGGGGTATTAAGGTGGGAGTGGTTGTTAGGTGGGATAGTTACAGTATAAGGGTGGGGTATTAAGGTGGGGTAGTTATAAGGGTGGGGTAGTTATAAGGGTAAGGTATTAAGGTGGGTAGTTATAAGGGTGAGGTATTAAGGTGGGGTAGTTATAAGGGTGGGGTATTAGGATGGGAGTGGTTGTTAGGTGGGATAGTTACAGTATAAGGGTGGGGTATT
>JAVSBV010002187.1:0-12964 GCA_033117975.1 Parotocinclus spilosoma | reverse complement strand
ATTAATTTAATACAATTTGGAATAAGGCTGTAACGTAACAAAATGTGGAAAAAGTAAAGCGCTGTGAATACTTTCTGCATGCACTGTGTATATGTGTGTGCGTGCGTGTGCGTGCGCGTGCGTGTATATATATAATGTGTTTGTCTGTATGTATGTATAGATGGCCAGCCGGTGGTCCATGTCATCAGCTCCAGGGCCCAGGAGTGGACAGAGCAAGAGGTCTCAGTGGAAGCCAGTCCAACCATCATTTACCAGGACATGAGTGGAGAGGCTCAGTCTGCCACATCCACCATTAAAGCCCTGCTGGAGCTCCAGCAGACCACAGGTGGGTGGGGGTGTATGTGTTTGATCTGGAGGTACATGAATCACTTTATACCCCTTTAAAAAATTTGTGGCAAAAAGACTGGGGAAAACATACGATGAACAAACTCGTTCCAAAATCGTTGATCACATGAAGATTAGACAACAAATACAAGATGCAGTAATAGATAGTAAAATGATAGTAGTAATAGATAAATAAAGTTTATATAAATCAAGAACCTATATTGCCATGAAAATGGCAAATGTTTAAACATGTCGTTAAAGAAGCAAGCAAACAAACAATAACCCTTTAACATTAAGACATAAATGCTTGTACATAGTGTTGTATGCAGTCGATCACATTCAAAACTAAACTTAACATGGAAATTCACATTATATAATTTGTTTTATTTACATTTTAAAGAGGTATTGCAAATCAGATTTTTCTCTTCTTCATTGATATGCTACATGACCACCTTGCCATTGGAAAAACCTTCCCATAATCCTATATGGCAGCTTTCAAGATGGCAACCATGTTCCAGAAATAATTTAAAAGATAGTCTCCCTCACTCATTACTTGCTGGGGTACTCCGATGTCGTAAAAGGGTGTGCTGTGACTTTTGACACAATTTGTACATTAATTGTGAAACTCTTAATATTTTATCACCTGCTTACTTTTATGCCGTTAAATGAGTTTATTCTGCTTGACCCTGTGATGGACCCATAGTTATGGGCTGTTTTAGAAATGGTCCTGTTTTCACTATTGTTTTATATACTGTACTTTACACTGTTATCCTATAGGGAAATGATCTTCCTGCTTGACAGCAGATTCCTTCACATAAACGCACTGATGACTAAACACACTACATAATTTAACAGCCTGCACATGGTGTTTATAACGGTACCCAAAAATGCTGCTGCTCTCAAAATGTAATTGCTCTAATTATATACAAATATATCTGTTTTAATAATGTGTTAAATTTTATGTTTCAGCAAAGGAGAAAGTCGACGCCAAACCCCGGCAACATACAATCGATCTTAGTCAAATGGCAGTGCCAATCCAGATGTCTTCTGAGAGGAGACAGCTCCCTGAGTCCTCGGGCCAAGCTGCAGGAGAGCCTGAGACCCCAGTGGAGAGCTCCACTATGGGTACTTGACCATTATGTTCCTTTTTACACACGCTGATTTTACTCTACAAAAATCTTTCTTTAATCTACAAAATATCAAGATGTCCAGTGCCCAAAATAAAAAGCTATTTTTATTTAGCTCTTTCCAAACCAATTGAGAGACTATAAGAAATTTCAAGAATTTCTCATAGAAAATGCAGTTTTAAATACAATTAAACTGTATGACTGTTTGTAGACACCCTTTCTTATTAGTGTGCTTTAGCTAAATTATCGCTAACAGGTTTATAATATGAACCATAAAGGCATGGAATCTCCAAAGACAATGGCAGCGCTGCACTGAAAAATTTGCTTCTACAAGCTATAATAATAGTAATACACTGCTTTTTAAATTAGGGCATATTTCAAAATGCTCCAAAAAATGCAAAATGATTTTATTTTATTAAACAAGATCATCAGAGAAGCAAATGGAAAGTTAAAGAAAGTTGTTGCAAATAGGAAGCAAACTTAATTATTATGATTCAGTAACAAGTGATGTATTCATAATGGCATATATCACTTGTTAATAATGATAAACAAAATCATGTCAAACTGGATGAAAGTGCCACACATGAATTGTTCAGTAGGGTGTATGATCACCCAAGACTGCCAAAGCACAACGACAGTGATGTGGCATGGACAGGATCACTTATTTTTGTGAGCAGTGTATTTACAGTCGTACAGTGTGACTTCCCTTTACTCTTGAATAACCGCAGCATCTGACAGCTTTATCGGAATTGCCTTATATAGTCTGTAGAAGCTTGGTCAGGAATGGTCTTTGGAAAGGTAGCAGCCAAGAAGATCAGTAGAGGTTATTCTGGTGGGACAAATTTTCCGTGTTTGAAATTTTTGGGTCCAGTCATTAAGAATATTATATATGGTAATTATATAGTTGCTAAAACAACAAAGTTATTGCACAGTACTGTATGTTTTAAAATGCAACACAGAATCAGACTTTTCCAAATTAGATTAAACAGCGAAATAGAGTTAAGTTCTCATTATTCACAGTGTGATCATTTATCACTTGGTCTGAGAAACACCTGACAAAGAGTTCAAAATTGAGGTGCCTGGCTGAACAACGCCTTAGAACATAAGCCTTACATACAAGCATAACATCTTTCAGGAGCATAACACACACCTGGCTCTGATCACGTTGATTTTGTCGCGTTTCCCCAGATAGTCCCATGATATGTTAAATTGTACAAACAGTATAACATTTTATCAGAATTCCTTTGACTTTATTAATAGAACATTGCGAATAACAAACCTTATGAGCCACATGTTGTTCTGTGAAATCCTCTGGTTTTATTATAACTTTTCATGTTGTCATTAATTTGCAGCAGCTGTAGACTCAAGCACCTGTTCTTCAGTGCTTTAGTGTTTTGTTTTTCTTTTATTTGTCTGCTTACTTTGTTAATTTTACTGGGTAAGTACTCAAAATACTTGGCATTTCTGTTTCATATGGTGAACCAAAGGTGAATTGGGATGCGCCAGAACTGTGGTGGCATTGTAGTTAGGGTACTAGACTATGGACAAAAAGGGCAAAGGTTCAAAACCCCCCTCTGCCAAGCTGCCACTGTCACTGCCACTTGTTTTTAAACAAGGTCCTTAACCATCACTTGTCTAATTGTTAGACTGTATCAGTTGTTAAGTTGCTCTGGGTAAAGGCATCTGCTAAATGGCTTAATATACCAGTTGCAAATGATAAGTAAATACAGGGGTTTGACAATGAAACTAAACACCTGGTTTTAGACAAAGGTTTGGCTATAGCAGCCCGGCCGTGTATATTGACCCTGTGGATCCTGACGGACAGTTCTGGTTGAAACAGGAGAGCTGAGGTGCACATTTAATTCTGCCATGATTTGGGCAGCCGTGGTTTTATGTTTTTTAGATACAATCCGGGTTAGAGCCTGAACATCCCTTTCAGACAGCTTCCTTTTGCGTCCACAGTTAATCCTGTTGGGTGTGGTTTGTCCTTTTTGGTGGTATGCTAACATTACCCTGGATACTGTGGCTCTTGATACATAACAAACCTCCCACACTAAAATGACAGGTGTTTCAGTTTCATTGTCTAACCCCTGTAATTGCACACAAGCTGGCCTATTAACGGCAATCAGATCCGATTTATAGCATAAAACATATAATCACCCGTGCATACAGTGTTTAATAAATCAAATTTGACCTTTTTTAAACCGTGCTATGTATGAACCATCTCTCTTGGTGGAGGTATCCAGGTTTTCTAATTATTGCTACTTTATACATAATTCCATGTGTCCTGAACAATACGAAACAGAAAGGATTATTTTTTTTTTTACCCAGAACTGTACAAGAAATCCACCTTGCATCTTCACAGTAGTTCATTGCCATTGAGGTGGTAGCTAATTACACATTTGCAGGTTTGGTGACCCCAAAATGCTATTACCTACAATTTTTTTGTTTCCCTTTGGTACGTTTCTGACTTGAATGTTGTGTGTATGTCTTCAGGTAAAGCTGGGAAGGCTACTGCAGTAGGTGTAGTGTCTGCATCGTGCAGTCAGTCGTCTGCTTCCTCTTCCACAGTGAAAAGCTCCTGCTCCGTTCCTTCCACCAGCACAAGTACAGCCGGTGCTCAGGTATTACACTAACATTCAACAAATACACAGAAAGTATAGACTGACCACTGCTTGACCATAAAATGTACTATTTAGAGAAATATCCCCTTATCACCACTGCTTATATTTTACATACAATATAGAGCAATATTAGCTTATAGAGAATGGATGTCTTGAGGGTGGTAAATAATTTCTGCCACTCCCTTATACAGCTTGGCCCATTATGTGCTAAAAGAACACTGCAAAAGTGTTAATAAAGTTTCACTTAATTAAAAACAAAGTCATAGACAATATTATTTTCTAAGCAGATGGAGGATATCATCAGAACACTAAAAAACAGCATGTGTCAATATAAAGTGTAGTTATTCGTTGGATTATCTGCAGCATGTTTAGAACACAAATCACTTTACTTGAAGTGTGGGATAATATTCAAATAATAGATTTTAAGAACCTGTCGCCACTGAAACGTTTTATTTGTGTTCAAATGTATTGTGATAAATATTGTGTATCGTGAAAAAGCTTTAAGCATTGTGAATAATTTTACCATAGTGCCCACCCCTACCTGCATAGGGTACAGAATAAAACCCAAGAAATAGCACCAGTCAATTGAAGGGCACATCCACGAGTGCAGTTTTTAGAGAAACCAAATTTCCCCCCAAAAAAACTGACTGGGCCAGGACACTCTGGAGCTGTAAGGCAACGCATCACATTTTTTACGCTTATTGTCCATTTAATCAATTCCAATTGGCACATAAATGCACTTTGTAGTTCTGCAATTACAGACTGTAGTCCATCTGTTTCTCTAAAAACTATTTTGTTAGTCCACAATTCAGTAATGGTCAGGGCCACCATAGTCACACCAGCAAAGCACATTCCACCACCACACCACCTATTGTGGTACTGTGGAGGTCCTGACAATTAGAGTACAAAGCAAATGGGACTCCTGTAGTATGTAGAGATACGGCTGGACTACAGTCTTTATACTATAAAGTGCTTGGACTAAGTGGAACTGATAGAACGGTCAGTGAATGTAGAACCATGGAGATTATAGTGTATTGTGAGTGTAAATGCATTCTAATGAAGCTTATGTTTTCCATTCTTAGTGGTTGTGTTTTTATTGGAAATACTATTCCTGTAGGTTAGCGATTTCCAGCTTTTGTTTTGGCATTGTCGGATAACATCCATCTGAATGAATCAATGGCAAGTCATTCCAGTAATGTCATGTGCAAAAGGAGGCACCCTGGCCAGTGACACCCAGTGGAAACACTGCCAGTAAAAGAAAGCTTGGAAATTACCTGATTGAATGTGTAATAGGCTTAAATTTGCCACAGGCATCTAATTGTTGAGACTACTATTTGTGGTTGGTTATTTACAGTGGCAGTATATTGCATCATTTATGGTGATAGACCACATTGTGGGACAGAAAGTACCAGACTCTCTTCTGGTTACCCGAGTGACTGTGACTAGTGCGTGCATGTGTGTGTGCCTGTCTGTGTTTTCAGGCTAGCGCTGGTAAGCCTCTCGAGGAGCAGACTGTTGTGGAGGAAGGCGAGTTGGAGGGTGACACACTCGATCCCCAAACAGGGCTTTTCTACAGATCAATTAATTCCTCCACCCCATCGGCTCCCCCTCCTCTCCAGCAGCACCGCATTGTCACACACACCATCAGCAAGCCGGCAGTGACCTCTGTGACCACACCCACTAAATCAATCCCTAGCCAGACTGAACCCTCCAGAAGCAGCCCTGTTGCCAGGACCCTTGTTCCAGCAGGTGGTGCTAGGGCAGATAAGCCCTCAGTTTCTCCTTCTCCTTCTGTCTCTGTACCATCTACAACTGGAACCCCACACACAGTCTCAGTTAAACCTGTGCACACTCCGCAACTGCCCCGCCTGCAGCAGGCACCAACTTCACACAACCGTCCTAATGTACACACACAGCTGTCTCAGCCTCCACCACTCCAGGCACATCACCCTGTTGGATCGGACAAAGCAGCTAGCAGCAGCCAGGTTAGGACACACACACACACACACACCTGATAGCTAGGTTGTATACGTTTTTCTGTTTGTGTACAGTTGTATGCCGCATCCATTCAGACAACATCTGTGTGTAACAATAATATCGTTGTTTGTGTTACTAATGAACTTGTGTTCCATGTGAGTACAGTGCATGGATCATAAGGCAGTCACATATTAGTTTAGTAAGAAGTACTGCACTTTTGCAACACAGCACAACAGAGAAACAAAGTTGAAAAAATGTCATTGCAATGCAGCAATCAAAGTAATATGAGCTTGTTTCTCACAGCCTGTAACAGTTTCTGCAGGCTGCTCAGTCATTTTCTGCAGTTTTTGGATTATTAAGTCTATGTGAATGCAGTTATTGAGATCTCTACTCTATTTAGAAATGCTTGCTTGCACCGTACATACAGCAGGAAAAATGTCGCACAGCTCAACAGTGAAATGATTGTACCCATCAAAAAACATAAGAAAAAAAAATATGGCCATGGTGATATTGATTTAAATCCCTTTATATGAAGTACTGCAGTAATTTTGTTATTTAGTCAATACCTAGTACACTAAGGTATTCTCATATATACTGCTCACTAAAATTAGGGGATATTTCATTATTTAAAATAAAATATCCCCTACTTTTTGTGAGCAGTATTGCTGTGCATAATACTTAAAATTGTTTATGGACAATCTCCAGATGGCATAACATTCAGTGCTATAGAACGTATAAATAGTTTCTTATTCAGAGTTACTAACAGAATTTAAAACTTAGTTTACTAAGTGTTTAACCTGGCTAAAAATGGCAATGAAAAGACATTTTGGTGCTGGATAACCCCACATCACTTTGAAAAGATTTACCTTTAATCAACTGTTAACACATGAGGTTTAATTCTTTGGCTAAACATTTGCTTGGTAAGTGGAGAAATATTATGATTTCTTTATCTCTCAATCTTTCAGGTGCAGCAGCCAATAATCACACAGGGTGCAACGGTCACCAAGATCACATTTGGCAGCCCTCCTGTCTCCAGCAGCAGTGGTGATGCAGCGGTAAAGCTCCAGGCTGAGTCAAGCTCGGAGAAGCCCAGCGTCTCTGATATCTTAAAAATCTCCATGATGGAAGCTGAGATCGAGCCAGGTTCAGAGGCTGTGTTGGTGGGCTCATCCAGCGACTGCAGCACCCTTAGCAAAGCTGCTTCCACATCTCCACTGATCAACAGCTCCAAGCACACTCACTCACACACACATGCTGCCTTCGGGCGCATGCAGAAGAGTAAAGACTTGGACATTATACAGGTGAACAGGCACTTTTACTTTGATAAAACGGTTCTATAATATAGTATTGAAATGGCCACTTTCTTGGTTGAAACCAGTAGAGATTTTATTTTCTGTGCTGGTTACAGGGTGCTTTTTTAACCTTCCACTGTGGAGTTGCAATATTTATAATGTGCATTGGTAATAAAAGCAGATATGCATTATCTAAGGCTAAAGGATTTGAATTGCAGTCTTATTGTAGCTTATATTATCTTACATTTTAATCAGAATTAAGCTTTTTTCTGTTTGTTAGTGAGACAGTTGCTCGTTGTCTGTTGCCCGCCTTATAAAACCATCATATTACAGTATTAAATGATGTACAAAAGAGTGTATCATCTGTGCCAACCATATGTGGTGATTTCCCTTTTAAATGAAAGGGCAATATCTGATGGTTTTGCCCTGACATTTTTGTATAATGGCTTATCAGATAATGTTGAGAATGAATACTTATTTCTTTGCGTGAGCAGTAATTGTTTTGTGTTTTATTTGGTATGCTAGGGATGTTTGATGCTATGGTAGTGTGCTGTTAGGTTGTATTTTTGCTGCATGTTTACAGACAGTAATTCTTTGAACTCTTTCTTGCAGGTGATCCCTCAATACTCCATCATGCCTGATTCAAGCCAATCCAGCGTAGTGGTCGAGCCCAGCGGCTTCCTGGAGATCACAGACTACACCAGTCAGCGTCTGGACGACGAGGCCACCATGGACCAAGAAGTGGACAGCAGTAACGATGAAGGAACGGCCCCCAGCCCAATGGAGACATGCGCTGACCAATCCCAGTGAGCGAAACGGCACAATTCATGGACCAGCTCTACTATGAGCTCTGCTGAGGAGTAACACAGTAAGAGTGAGAATGTGATTTCAATGGTGAGGTGCTTAGCATTTTCCACAAAAGAACTTCCTAGTGAGAATGCTTTGGTATTGTACAGCTTAAACAGAACAGCCAGCGGAGCTGTTTGCAACACGTTTCACTTAATTACAGGACAGTATTCGAATTAGAAACTTCACAACAAAAGAAGGGAATACCTTGGTTTGTTTTTACTTAATGTCATCCTAATGTTAACCTAATGTTACCCTAACTTCCGGTTTCATGGACACTGTTAGAAGAGGCTTAAGAAGGTTAAAAACTCTCAGTTTAGAAGTGAGTCATTAATTCTTAGGTTACTGTGTCATTTAGTTCAGAACTGAGCACGAGTACTGTACTGCCTAGTGTAAATACCCTGCTATGCTGGTAGTTGTAGAAACTCCTAATTCTTGATGGATTACTTCATTTTGCTAAAGCATAAACAACCCTGCTCATTCAGGAACATATTTTCTGTGATATAAAATGTTTTATAACTTCAATACAAGATCGTCACCAAAAAGAACTTGTCTGCTCAAATATTGTTTTGTCAGTGTTTCTTTTTAATGGGCATACAAGTAGTGTCATTATGGTTAGCGTCTTTATGTTGATTGGCCTTGTGTTGTATTAGAAGTAATGGATCATCACTAACGTATAAGTGGAAATAACATATTTCCCTGTTAATCAGCTGAGGGCTTTGTGTTCTGATTGTGGTGGGTGTGTATATGGGTTTTTAAATGGATTAACAGCTTAAGATGTGCTTCTTGGTGGATTCCAGCATGTCATAGTTACAGTAGTGGGCAAGCACTGAATTTACTGCCTTTATTTACGAATAACAGGTTTCACAAATCAAAGGCGGCAGATGGCTTTTTGTGGAAAGTCAGAGTGCGTCAGTACACCCCCTTTTCTGACCCTTATTTGCACAAACTCTCACACGATGTATGTATGTCACTTTCTGTTTCAGCATTTCTCCATGCCTCGGTGCTATATTTCCATTCATTTCCCTGCTTTGTAGAAACGCTGGGACTTTCCATTCCCATTTCCATGAAATGCGCCTGGAGCTGCAGTGTCCTCCTCTGGGAAGACACTCAGTCCCTGAGCCATGACACCTATTTTAAGCTGACTGTTCTCTTGCCCTAAAGTCACTGCAACCCTGTTTTCCTCTAGCTTCACACTGGGACTGTTATACACTGCTTACAAAAATTAAGGGATCTTTCAAAATGAATTATTTTTTTGAGCAGTATCCTCAAGCATTGTATGCAATCAGCATCTATTTCTTTGTACTGAAGGTTACAGGCACCTGAAGCTAGAGCTTTAACACATTCAAATTTGATATAGATCTTAGCGACTTCAGAGGTGATGTGGACAAAGCAGTTCTGTATAAGATTACATTCTGGAAAGCCCCAGCAGATCAAATGTCCATTAATAATGGCTGTAGCTTCATACATATACATAGTTTTATCACCTACAGTGCTAGCGGTTGGAAAATTAGATCAGATATATTTATATAGACTGATATACTACTCACTGGAGTTAACTCTTTTAGTTTCATTTACCTTGTGATGCTAAAGTACAGTCTCAGGTGTTTACTTAATCGCAGCCTTGTTTCCATTCAGCGTTTAATGGCAACTGTTGTGTCCTAGTATAATACAAGTCAAGGACAATCAGCTGGTTTAGGTTTTGGTTTCAGTTGTGCTTAACTGAAGCATCAGGTGTGGGGAAAACCCCACTGCGAGGTTTTACTCATTCACTGTTTAATTGCTCTATAGGGTCAATGGAGTGTTTTTGATGCACCAGAGCAGATAAACATCTACACAATGTCCTAGAGCCCTAAACTAATTGTTTATGTTAAAATAATCATGCTTATTTATAACATGAACTAGCTTAATCTGCAGGCCTACTCGAAAAACTGGTCTTGTAAGCGCACTGAGCGCATATTATGACTCGACATATATTTTCCAAGTAGCAACCTGTCTAAGGTTAACCAAGCCAAATACTTCCAGTTTGAAGTTATCCATATTCAAGTATGTGGCGTGTAACTTCTAATCTGACAACGTTTATTTGCGTACACATTTGTGGTCTGATATGGATTTGATCCTTCTTAACCTATATTACCTTGACACATACATTAGCTGTTGTTGTAGTAGCCGTAACGACGTGACTCGGTGGTAACGACACACGTGACAGCATAGGCTCTGGTGCAAAATTAAAGTAATGTCATGTGTGGTGCAAAATTAAATGTAATAAGTACATAAGCACCTAGTACATAATTAGTCCCTTTGTGGTTTTAAGGTGGTAGTAACTTCAGGCTCCTGCCGATTGCACAGTGCATTGCACAAGGATGATCACAAAACTGAGCACAAAACTTCTGGTTGTGCGATGAAATTCATTAATTGTGAAGAGGGGGTACAGTGTAGTGAATGTCTCCTTTAATGTGTGGAATGTGTCACAGATAATGATTATGACTGGAAAAAAAGAGTGCTTGCATTTGGGTGTGCTACAGGCCATGGTGTAAAGGAAGAAGCTCAGTCTGCAGGTGTATCAAAGTGTACGGTCACACAGGTTTACCAGCAGTGGAAAACAATTCCAGCGTACAGGAAATTCAAGTCAGAATTGTGTCCAGAAGATGAACCTGACGGACAGGGACCGGCAGCAAGTTTCACACCTTGTGAAATAAAATCACTTCATTTCCAGGTAATAAATGGTTCTAGAAGTCCTTTACAACAAATTTCTGCATACCATAACATAGGCAAGACAAGTTTATTTGTATAGCACATAAATAGTATAACATTTTAATTTCTTTACAGAAATAAAAGACAGGTTAAAAGTACTATTAAAACACAATCAATAAGAATGAAGCATTAACTTTAAGAAGCAGTTTAAAATGAATTAAATAATAAGAAACACATAGTGTAGATAAAACACAATCAGGTGCACAGCTAAACAGAACAGTTTTTAACCTGGACCTGAACATTTTGAGAAACTATTTCAGATTTTGGCTCCATAAAACTGAAACGCTGATTTACCGTGTTTAGTCCTGATGTTCTCAGGGTCTGAGATGGTTCATATAGGACCAGCATGTCAGAGATGTACTTCGGTGTTAAGACATCTAGAGACTTGTACACAAGTAGAGCTGCCTTAAAGTCTATTCTATGAGCAACAGGAAGCCAGTGCAGAGACCTGAATACAGAACTATTATGGTTGTACTTCCTGGTTTTAGCCAGGACTTGAGCAGGAACGTTCTGGATGTACTGCAGCTGTTTTGCAGCTCGATTAGTTAAGTCCAGTGAACAGATCGTTACAGTAGTCTAACCTGCTGGAGATACAAGCATGTTCTCTGTAGGTCTGATTTAGACAGTATACTTTTGATTCTGGCAATGTTTATTGAGATGATGAAAAGCAGCTGATATTATAGATGTGATGGTACTGTTTCAATTCAAGTCTGAGATTTCTAAACTGATTTTTTTCTCCTTGTCGCTGTGGGCCAAAGATGAATACTTAAGTCTTGTCTGTATTTATCTGGAGAAAATTGTTTTACATCCATACAGTTATCTGTTTAATGCAGTGACAGATTGAATCCACTAATCCGTATTCACCTGATATTATTGTCATATGCATAGCGGTGGTAGGATACATTTCTGCTGTGTATTAACTGGCCTAATTAGTATTTCCTGTCCTCAAGATAGGAACTAAACCATTTTCGGGCAGTTCCAGAGATACCTAATCCTGAAACATCTGTACCAGGATCACGTGGTCCACTGTATCAAAAGCATCCCTCCCATCTGAGAGACTTTGCAACAAATGTCATTGGTCACCTTGATAAGAGCAATCTCCATGTTTATGATGGGGCCTAAACCCTGACTGAAAATCATCAAAATAGCTGTTTAGCAAGAAAAAATTAGTTGTTGGAACACAACTTTTTTAAGGACACTAACTAAAAAAGGCAGGTTAGATACAGTATAGGTCGATAGCTGTTTAACACTGTGGCATCAAGACTGCTTTTTTTAGAAGAGGCTTAATGGCAACAGTTTTCAAAGAACTTGGAAGTTAGAACTTGGAGTTAGATGTTAACTAAATGACAAAGTTGAGGTAACTAAGTTGAGACTGCCTAGTACTGATTTCAGAAATCTAGTGGGTAAAACATCAAGGCTGCATGTGGATGAACTCAGACTGGGGATGATTCTTCAAAGGTTTTGTTAGTGCCTAGGGGACCGGTGTGACATGTGTCAGCTCGATATGTCTCTTGGGTGGCTGCAGAGGCGTCATTTGTGTTGTGCTGCTTATTGTATGTTTAATAGCCTGAACCTTGTCAATAAAGTATTTTGCAAACTCATTACACAGATATTGAAATGAATTCCGATGGCTCTGGAGCTGAAGGGTTTGTTAACCGGTTCACTATAGCAAACAGGACATGTGAATTGTTACTGCAGTTTGTTAGAATGTCAGATCAATGTCAAAATATTTCTCCCTTGTTCCACCTAAATCTTGATTTGAACATTTCTTTGTATATCTCATAATGAACCTGGAGCTTTGTCTTCCGCCATTTGTTTGGCACTCCAGAACTCCCTTTCTGTGCCCTTACTGAGTCATCAGTTCTCCATGGTGCCTTCTGCTTATTTCTAACCATTTTAATGTTAACAGGAGCAATGGTTTCCAGAACATTTAGAACACTGTAATTAATTCAATTCAATTCAATTCAGTTTTATTTATATAGCGCCTTTTACAATAGAGTATTGTCTCAAAGCAACTTCA
>JAVSBV010002176.1:0-12964 GCA_033117975.1 Parotocinclus spilosoma | reverse complement strand
ACACACACACACACACACACACACACACACACACACACACACACACACACACACACACACACACACACACACATGGGCACACGGGCACAACAGAGTGGAGGGGTCTGGGTCCTTTCTGTGTGGAGTCTGCATGTCCTCCCCGTGTCATGCATGTGCAAAGACATGCGTGTTAATTGATCAATCTTAATTGGCAATAACTTGAGTGTGTATGTGACTAGTCTTGAAATAACCTTGTGTATATGTATAAACTTTGTGTGTGTGTGTGTGTGGTTGAAATGGCCACTAATGTCAATAGCGACGTTAAGTAACCCAAATAAACGAACACAAACAATCATAATTATGGAAATATAGGATGTTATAAGCCTTTACTTTGAAAAAAACAGCCATTGATTATTTCTGCCTATTTTAGACTAATCACAGGCATGTATGTTTTATTTTTGGCTTTATTTAAGATGATTCATGATATGTGTTTAAAAGAGTAAAAGTGTAAAGAAAATGCATTCACTTGTTCATTCAAAGCATGTTTGATCTGCTAATATCAGGTTTCTTTTGCCTCCGCTGATATAGCCTGGGGAAATCACGGCGTCTTCTACTCTTGTGATTATTTCTCCCATTGCATTGCTGTTTTAGGAGAGCTGGAAGCTAAGGGCTGAGCACGCACCATCTGAGGGTAATCAGAAATCATTAAAGACATTGATTTCCCATTTCAGAGTTGACTTCCGCACACTAAAGGCTTGCTTTGTCCCATCAGCATGACGGCAGCTTTTGAAAAGCTACAGAGGTAGTAGGAGAATTGCATACCTTGAGTTCATACTTTGCTCAGAGTTTGTGATTTTGTGAGTTTGAGATATAATACCTGAGTGCAAAACAGATGTTGAAGGAAATTACTACTCACTTGTTTGATATATCAGAATTAAAATATGGCCTTATATCAGAATTTCTGCTTCTGAGAGATACAATCGTAGATTTGACTGTGATATAGATAATGGGGCATTGCAAATTGATGGAAAAGCAAAAACTAAACTGGTAATCTGATAATATGAATTAATAATGAGTCTTTTCACAAGCTCCAACCACGCATGAGCCCACAGTTTAGTATACAACTCTCAGCCAGTATTTAGCAGCAACAAACAAGCTCATGCTGGTGTAAAGATTTTAAAATTTAAGGTCAATAAGATGAGTCAGGCCAGAAAGACAAATTAACATTTTCCAGCCGCTCACCAGATTGAAAATGGACTAAACAGAGGTTACCCTGAAATAGAAATAGTAGATGCTTGTATTAGGGCCATTCCTCCAGGCTTGCAGTTACACAACTATTTGGAAAGGAAACTTAACTTGACTCTTCCCACACTCTGATGCATTTTGTTCTCTCACTTCCAAGAAAAAAAATTAAGAACTTTAAAGGGGGCTAGCATTTGAAGCACAAAGCTCCAAGGAAACGATTTAAAGCTTCTTTATTCAAATTTTATTAACAGATTAAGTATATGGAATCAAGCCTAAATCAAGTAAGTTTGATCTGTTCAAATATGAGGTCTGCTATTTGGACAGAAAAGCTCCTGTAGAGGAGATCAGAGTCTATCCAGCTGAATTCAAAGCTATTCATCCACTAAAAGATGTTTAACCTCAGAGTATGGGTCAAATCAGAAAATATCAAGTGCTAGATTTTCCTTATTTACCCCACCATTCAATGCAAACCCTATTTCATGAGCACTCACCACATGCCACTCCATCATCATGTACCTTTGAATCTGATGAACTTGATGAACCACCCTACCAGTGGCCACAAAGAGAGAGACACACAACCTGTAAGCAGCTTGATATCCATACTTGTTACTACTTGTCTATATGTCAATCTGTCCTTGATGCTTTCTTGAAGAGAATTGACTTTCTTTCCATCCTCTATCCTTCTATCTTGCCATCCTCGAAAAGCCTTTGTCTCACTATGCATTTACAGACTAGCCATTCCTGAGCAAGCTCTGAATTGGTGGTGACCAGATCTCGTAGCTGCATCCTCTTTAGGAGACGGTCTTGATGATTGCTTGACTTTCTTGGGTGCCCTAAAGCCTTTCACTTCAACTGAACCCCTCTCCTTGTGTTCTTGTAATTATTCAGTAAATGGTTGATCAGGGTGCTATGTTACAAGCAGCAATGTCCTTGCCTGTGAAACTTTTTTGATGCAGTGTAATAATGACTGTACGTGTTTCCTTGGAGATGTTTCCTTTTCATGGTTAACAGAAGAAAACTTAAATGCACCACTACCAAGGGTGCTCTTCTAATCAGCATGACAAAGTGATATCAGCTGTCTTGTCCTTATTAACCTTTCCTTCTGAGCTAACGAGATCATTATGTTAATTTTGACATCGACAATCATTTTGTAGGGCTAGACAAGGACAAGGAATGGTTCCATGCTGACACCACTACAGCCATTCTATATTTAGCTCTCCTTCAAGCTTGGACAGCAAGTATGAGCTATAAACCTGAAAATGAGCCAGATGTTTGAACAGCACCATGAACAATATTTGGACTGTTCCTAAAAACTGTAGTCATGAACAATTCATGGACTGTTTTTCTAAACTGAAGAAATTAACAATTCATGGCCTGTTACCGTATACAAACTGAACCTGTGAACAGTGAGTGGACTGTTTCTATATCTTTCCAGCATGGACAATTTACAAGTAGCATTCACAGCTCATTGCCATGAAAAACGTATGGATTGTTGAGAGACAGCTTATATACTGTTTATGCAATGGTCAGTTACAAAAAACTGACTGGGTTTTTATGATTCTGGACTGTTGACATTCATCCGACTATGGCTTCTGAACTTTAAGCATCAGCTCACAGACTCCAGTTTTAAGCTTCTTAGTATTTGAAAGTGCAAATTGTTGAACTGACTGAATGTTGCAATGACATTTATTTTTAAGGGGAGTGTGTGACAAGTTAAAAACGTAATACATTAAGTATATGTTAGTAATTAGAAAGTGCATTTTTAGTCTTTCTTGAGATTTAGAGTATATGATATGATAAAATAAACAGAATCAAATGTTTACAGATGATTCATGGTATGTGCCTAAAAATGAGTCAAGTAAATTTATTTATATAGCGCTTTTTACAATGGTCCATTGCCTCAAAGAAACTTTATAATATCATATTATCTTAAAAATTGAATCCCAAATTGAGCAAGCCTAGGAGACAGTGGAAAGGAAAAACTCCCTGAATATAGAAGAAAGAAAACTTGGGAGGACCAAGATTCAAAAAGGGACCCACCCTAGATGGCCTATATGTTAATTTAAATAGTTAAGTTGTGTTAATAATGAAATTTAATAAATAACAAAATTTAAATTAAATACCAAAATAGATTAAGATCAGCGGTAAGTTATTGGAGGCACAACGTCTCTTAATAACTCAATGATGGAGGGAGTTATGGCACCAGGCATGGCGGGACTGATTTCTTGATTTTTGTTGATGAAGACCAGTAAGACCAGTGATGCTGATTTGGAGGAACTAGGTGTTACTTATTGGTTAGGACCACAGAGTTCAACCTCGAGGTTATACATGCATTGACCAGTTTTTCAGCATTTCTAAGTTAGCAATATTACATAACTGAAAGAAAGAAATTTGTGTGATGTCAATGTGCACGTCAAGGGAGAGATCTGAATTAAATGTAACACCAACAACAAAAACAACATTTCTTTACAGTTGGACTGGGCCATCTACAGCCATTCACCTACTCCCTCGTTATGGCACTAAGCGCACTATTACTTTGGATGCTCCACTTAGATAATTAAAAAACACTTAGAGTGTGTATTTTGCTTAACCCTGGATATTGTTGCACCTGCTAGATTTAGGATAGAAGTAGCCAACCTGTCTTTCACATTCTTAGGTCCAACTAAGAAAACAAGGGTCAGAATTGACATTTTTAATCAGGGGTTTTATTATGGCACATTTAAAGGATTTTGGCACATAACCAAAGGTAAGGAATGAATTAAAAATAATAAGTAGTGGTTCTATAATACTCTTTACTAATTATAGTATTCGAGTTAATATGTAGAGACTGGATCTAATAAGCAAGTTGCTGACTTAGATGAGCTGATCAGTGATGACAGTTCAGTGCTACTAAGTGTTCAATGTTGGGGTGAATATTCTAGTCCTGATTTAGAGCTAATTGAACAGAAATCTACACCAATTGCCACTTGCGTTCTAAACTGGCAGCTCTTTGCTTTAAAGCTTTTTAAAGTTTTTTCTTGAATATATTTCACTCTAGCAGGTGCAATTATATCCAGCGTTAAGCAAAATACACACTCTAAGTGTTTTTTTAATTATCTAAGTGGAGCATCCAAAGTAATAGTGCGCTTAGTGCCATAACGAGGGAGTAGGTGAATAGTATTTAATACACATAGTTCAAAAACTAAGAGATAGTGATCCGAAATTGACTCACTTTGTGTTAAAACATTTAGGTTATCTACACTGATACCAAACATTAATATTAGATCTGTAATTGAAAGTGTTACAAAGGTGGGTCGGTCCCATCGCATGCTGAGTGATACTCATGGATTCTAAAATGCACTCAAAAGCAATTTTAAGTTTCTGCTCATTTTAAATGTTAAAATTAATGTTAAAATCACCTACAATTAAAGAATTATCTGTGGAAAGTACTAAACAGGCAAGAAAGTTTGCGAATTCCTGAAGAAATTCTGATGACATGAAAAGTATTTAATGCATTTACTTGTTCATTCATTTTTTTTATTGTAAAATTAAGTAGCATGATCAAAGCATGATCTGTTCATGTAAGATTAATAGCTTTTAACTCCATCGATATAGCCTGGGGAAATCGCAGTGTGTTCTTAATTTGATTAAATATTCTCATTCAGAAAATGTCATTGTGTCACTCTTGTGATTATTTCTTTATGATTTTCAATTGATGATTTCAGAACCAGCAAAGACAGTGCACTGTTTTCCCAATAAAAAAACTCTGGATTACCAAAGACATTATAATATTCCAAGATACAAAGAAGAGGGCTTTTCAAGTAGATATAAGGAAGAGGTCAACATAGTGCAGTATGTGCTTAAAATAAACACAGGTAAACACAGGAAAAGGCTGTATCACAAGCTTTAACAAAAGTGAGGTAAAGAATGAGAAACATTATTATTCACAACCAATGACATAGTAGATGGAGACATTATTAGGAGACATGTTTTGACTTGGTATTTCAACATAAAGTCATACCTTCACACTTGACCACCTCGGTTGTCAACGCATTTTGACTAGAAAAATTTCCCATCATAAATTGGGAAGCATCAATACAATCAAACTTCCTTTTTGCATGTTATGCCTAATGCAGGGTTCAGGGGGTACACTGAAACGGATATGTTCAGTGCCAGACAGACTTTTCTAAGTAAGTAGCCTCGGGTCTTTGAATATGTGGATATACTGGACCTTTTCTGTCAGTCTACTGTGGCCTTTGTCTGGATTTATGCAGTGGTGCCACTGTAGGATATGTTAAGCGCCTTATAAAACTGATCAGGAGTTGCAGCTCCATCACAGAAACATCACTTGACACACTGCAGGCGGTGACAGTGAAGATAGCATAACTGAAAAACATTTAAGGAAAAATCTGCTCGTCCGCTCCATGGCACTACAAAGTGCTCTAGGAATAAATGAGTAAACACCAATTTTAGCCAACAAGTACAGAATGTACAAGGAATTCTTAAAACATAATAGCTCTAATAATTCAATGCACAATTTAATACACACAAACATACATTTATTGTCTTATTCGCTTATTCTAGTCATGGTCGAGGCAGAGCCGGTGCCTAGCTGGCAGCACAGCGTGCAAGGCAAGAACAACAGGGCGTCAATCCGTCTTAATGCACATATACTCAGGAGTGGTGAGCACATCCTTTTGACATCAAAGATCATATCCACAGGTTCAGGTTCAGAGTTGCAGAGCAGATTTGAGATGTGTTGACCCACACTTTCCTGTTGGACAGGGCAATTAATATCCAGCAGATGCAGTGAGTTGACTCAATAAGTGGCTTGGGTATGAGGTTATACAAAACTGAGGTAAAATTCACAAACATAATCTGGGCACAGGCTTAAGAGGTGACTAGATGCTCTGGGAAGCAAATAGGAGGTTGTGTAGAAGACCTGTGGAGCTGATTTGGAAAAGCAAAAATTGTATTGCTGAGTGATTGTACATTGGAGAGAAGCAAACCTGAAAGCCACCATGCATGCCAATGCTTTAATGTTTTCTGTCTTGTGATTTCTTTGCACCCCGGAAATCAAGTACTGATCATGTACATTATCATTGAAGTCTGCTACTGTGAAACCAAACTTTCTCACTGGGGTTCAGTAAAATCAACCTATCCATCCATCCATTTGACTATCTTGATTTTATCCTGTAAGACAGTGACATACTATGCTTAACATTTACATCTACCAAATTTTGAAAAACATAATGCGTAATTGCTTATGTAATGTAGCGTTTAACTGTAATGGTTTAGTTTTTATTAGGTTTAAATATAAACCAGCATTCTGTCACAGTCTTGTATTGCCATTTGAAATTCAAACACAGACAGAGGTGGTGAAAATACACAAGTTCACAACTTAGGTAAAAGTACTACTAATTGATTTAAATACTCAATTTACTTCAAAATGAAATGTCCCATAATTAAATATTTTTGTGAGCAATGTATTTATAAATGGGGCTGTGGTAGCTTAGCGGTTTAGGTAATGGACTCTGGACCTGATGGTTCAAATCCCACCTCTGCCAAAGCTGCCACAGTTGGGTCCTTAAGCAAGGCCCTTAACCCACCATTGCTTAAATTGTAAGACTGTTTCAGTTGTAAGTCACTCTGGATAAGAGCATCTTCTAAATATTGTAAATGTAAATGTAAATGTATTTACCCAAGTGGAAGTATACCATTTGCATGAAGCAAAATAAAGTATATTTAGTATAGTAAAGTATATTTAAAGTTAAAGTATTTATTTAAAATACATTTTTAAAATATGATGAAACTGATGAAACTACTGTTTTTATTTTTATAAATGCTGTTAAATCATTCAGAAGTAGACATGCCAATGTTCAATAATGCAGTATATTGTGATATTCAACCCAAACAATAGACTGTTCTTGAGACCATAAACAAGTGGTTTTGGTCTCGTTTCAGTCTCAACCTCATTTGTACTCAGTGTTGTCTAAGGGTAAAGTGGACAATGAAAAACAAATTGTTTTCGAGACCAGCCAAGTCCTATGCCTTTGTCTGATGTAACAGAGAAAAACATGTTACTGCTCTTCTTGTTCAGTATCCAATCAGTGATTGGCTTTTGGACAGTTTATCTGGACTTGTTATTATATTTTAATATTTAATAATAAAAATGAATCAAATTAATATTGTTGACAATTTAATTGTTTTATTCTTGTTTGATGAAAAAGTTCTTAATCTAAACATTTACAGCATTTAGCAGACACCCTTATCCAGAGCGACTTAAAACTGATACAGCAATGTTGGGTTAAGAGCCTTTCTTAAGGACCCATGTGTGGCAGCTTGACAGAGGTGGGATTTGAACCTGGTCCAAAGTCCAGTACCTTAACCGCTAGGCTACTGCAGATCTAGTGGCCTTGACAAATAAAACAATAAAATAATTAGTTGGAATTAGAGTTACATGCTTTGTGAATAAATAATTTTACTATAAGTACATTATTAGCATGTTACTTTGTAATTCCAACTGAGTAAAATTGAGTAGAAATGCTATGAGTATGAGTATGCGCCTGACTTGCACCCTGTGCTGCCGGCTACTATTTTTTAGCAATTGAATACTCTTTCTGCCTCTGGTAATTACTATTCCACAGCCATGGTGGAGCACATGGATATTTTTCACAGTTTAAAAAGGATCTTCTATTAGTCTGTTTGCGCAAATTTAAATTCTCACAATAGTCTGTTTTTCATTAGCCAGATATGATTATGTATCAGTAGCAATCTTGTGCTGGGAAATATGTTGCATAATTTTCATGAAAACAGCTAATTTCCCTAAAAAGAGCTGGGAATACGGTATGGGTAAGAAAAATAACAAATGTTTAAGCAGAAAATTAGTAGAAACAATTAAACTGATAGTTAAACACAAAATATTTAGTTATCGTATATGGAGTAAGTTTCCTTGCTTTTAGAAGTGATCAGTATTAAAACTAGCCCTGCATTTAGTAATGATTTGGCAACACACTAAGGGCACCTGTTACTGCTGGTAAAACATAACTCAGTTTCTATTTTTTTTACTGTATTTCTCTATGGATTTCAGATTTGGGTATGTTTCTGTGTCTGTGTGGGTTTCCTCTGGGTAGTCTGGTTTCCTACCACATCCCAAAATCATGCTTGTGGGTAGATTTTCCTAAAACAGTGAAATGCTGCAGTATAGAGTGACATTTTAGAGAAAGCGTCTGGAGAACGGTAACAATTTGAAGTATACCCTTTCCTTTTTCTCATGATAACATGACCAAGCACTGATTTGACATGTTATTACTGTTTCGTATGATCAGTGAAACATCTAAATACAAGAACATTTGAATAAGCTAGACTAGAATACATTCAGTACATGCTTGACTTAATAAACCATTATTCACTTAATGAGGAATGCACCAGAAAACTGTTGGAAAGTTTTCTGTTCATTAACAAAAAGCCTTAAGCTATAAACCACATGAAGAAACCCTGTCACCATTGAAAGCAGAGAGATGTGCCAGAAAACTCAAGTTATCTAAAACCGTGCAAAAACATGAATAAAAAATACTTTGGACCACCCATGAAGGTGCCGAATGGGCCAATGATCCTAAGAGCGAATACTTGGCTGTGTGTATTAAAGCCTTCTGTTCAGTTAAAGAGCTGATCAGAAAATGTGTGAGAAATACATTATACTGTGGTTTCTTCATAAGATAACCATAATAACCTTGTCTGTGATTCGGAAGAGATGTGTGTTTAAGTTTTATAGCTAAATATCAAAGAACATAAGGTAGCAGACATTAGCCATAGGTAATAAGGGCACATTGCTTGTTAAGGTGGTGTTTTGATCACAGAATATTGATTAAAGAATCCACGAGAAGGCTAGTTTCTCCCACAGTTTTAATAAAATGCAGCAATGAAATGTTTACCAAAATGTTTATATTAGCCATTAATCTTGGTAGAGTTTAATGTTTATATTTATCTCTATCTCACTGCATCACGAGACTGTACATTGATTAAAGCTATTGAATGTTCATTTATGTTAAAGCCCTCCTAGAGAACCTGCATTTAAAATTCCCTTTGAAGCCTCTGCCACAGACCTAATAGTCACTGAATCTTTAGCTTTTCTGGCAGTGTCAGTTGCACAGTTGTGTATCTATCATTGGACAAATGCACAAGCTTCAGATGCATGGGCTTTAGTGGCAGTAAATGTAAGGTGAATTTTTTTGACCAGTGTCCTTTTTTGGTCAACCTCTAAAAGTGGTGGAAAAGTCAATTTGAGCACAAGCACAAGCAGTAAAATTTGACTTTCTAAGGAGATTAGTGAGCCTTAAATTGGCACTGTTCACCTTTTCAAGATGCCAGTTCATTGAATTTCTGTGTTGCTAGAATTAACCCGGTGTAATTTGGGTGCTGTTATCATGGATATATGTTGGCATAGGTTACAGAATCTTAATGCTAAGTGCCACACACAAGCCCAAGACCACAAAGAGAAATTCCACCCATCATACCACCAATGATTTTTATAACAGGGGAAATTTCATATGGACTGATTAATCCATCTGGCAGTCAAGATGACCGAAACCCTAGGAGGATGCCACAGCTGGTCTCCATGGTGCCTACTGTAATTGGTAGTTTGGTTGAGGAGAAGTAATGGCCAGGAGCACTTTTTATGGTTTTGGCTGATCTCCTTACCTCTAGTAAATAGAAATTGTAATGCAACATCATTTAAGAGAATTTTGTTATTCCAAAAGCTTTGGAATACATTTAGAAACTTTGGGATGAATTGAGTGCTTAGTGTCTGACCAAACTAATGAAAGTAAATTCCTGCGTTAATGTCCCAAACGCTAGATTAAAGTTTTTTTTAAGTAGCCTCTGTTAAGTTGTTAAAGTAATACACATGGTTTTCTATATTCACAAGGATATTCAAGCATTATCAAACTGGACAAACCAACCAGTGTTACTCTTGGTCAAGTATACTATAAATATACTATGGACCATCTTGTTTGTCTCTTCTATGGCAACAACTCATTTTCTGATATAAGGAAATCACAATTTAAACTTTAATACATAATTCTCAGTTAATTAGATTACATTACATTTCCTTTGAGCTGTGTCTATACAAGTTAAACTAGATATAATTTTATCATACAGAAGCAAAATAACGTTTCTTTTAGTAGATCTTTGTCTCTCTAACTGACTAAATCTTCAGGAACTCTATACTGAAAATACGAGAATACCTTATTATTTTTCCTTCCCTCAATCCACAACATATTTTTTTTAGTTAGTCTGAGCCATAGCCCAATCACTGGCTTGTGTTCTCATCCAAACCATTCACATGGAACTGCTTAGAACAAAATTCCTTCCACGAAAAGAATATCTGGCAAAAATTTAATACAAAATCATAAATGGGAGGTCTCATCACATCCTGTCTCATTTTCACTCTCAAGTCTTCCTTTCTTTCATTCTTCTGTTTTCTTTTTTTGCCTTCAGCAGAGGGAGTCCTTTTAGACATCTCCAACTTGGAAAGATCATTTAGACCGTAATAATAAAACAATTAGAAATAACCCTTAGGGGTGCAGATTATACACACTGTTGCTATTTCTTTATATTTACCCACTTAAGAGCCAGACTAACACAATGGGTTATTTTATAGAGTACTTTAGTATTTTTTATTTTATAGGTATTATTATATTTTTGAGTATTAAGTATTGAATATTTCCTTCTGATAGTATGAGCGTGAGGAATATTGTCATGCTCACATCTGTGGTCCACTCACTTGTATAATAATTTAATATTTTAAAAGAAGCAATATACAGTTTAAAAGCTGCAATTCTGTCCTGACTTGCATGTCAGACAAAACATCTACATCTCTCTTACTCATTAGCTTGTCCATGGCACAGCTGATGTTCAAAACATGAAATGGCAAATGTTTATGCAACATTCACTATTGAGTTGGAAAAGAGTCAAATATAGTTATATAGCAATTTTACAATGGTGTATTTTCTCAAAGCAGCTTTACAATATTATATTAAAAGGCCAATCCCAAATTGAGCAAGCCTAGACTGACAGTGGCAAGGAAAAACTCCACAAATGTAGAAGGAAGAAACCTTGTAAGGAGCAATACTCAAAAATGGACCCATTATCCTTGGGTGTACTAAATGTTAAATTGCTGTGAAATAGTTAAGTTTGTATGAATAGTAAAATTAAGCAAATAATAACAATTAGATTAAATAGTGTACAAATGATGTTAAAAACATAATGTAGAAGATTTAGGATATTGAGTCCTCAGCAGAAAGCCCTTGGAGGCACAAGATAACTGATCTCATTATAACTAAAGGAGGAGGGAATTACTGCACTCTGGTGTGGCCCAGGCATGGTGGTACTGGTTTCTGTTGATGAAGATCAGTAAAATGATGCTGAGGTGGAGAACATCTAAGTGTGAGGTGCTGGAGCTGGTACTGGAACATCATCAACAGAATCACATGCTTTATCACTGAAATCATAATGGATAATGGTCGGTGACTGATCGATCGGAACAATACTAGTGAAAAAAATTGTCAGATGAACATAATGGGATTTTTTTTTTTATCCAAACAAAAACACCTAAACAGAAGAAAACAAGGTTACAGTGGGCTTAAGAGAAGCAATCATGGAGTATGGATCATTGGATGAAAGTAATATTCAGCAATGAATCATGAATCTGCATTGGTCAAGGATATGATGCTGTTACTATTGTTTGGTGCCATTCTAATGTCTGACATATCATTATGACTCCATGATGAAAACAATCAATTTTACCACTCATGTATTGAAATTACATGTTAGGTAAATGACCAGGGGAGATGGCAATCGCCAGAGATGAATTGACTTTAATGCAGAAGATTGCTTTTCATTAGTAAAGTCCATGTTTTAAAGGATTTAGGCCACCATAAAAGCATGTTTTACAATCCAAGAATCAGATATGGACACATTGTTTTTGGACCAGTGGAAATATTATGTGCACAAATAATAGGTGACATCAGCACATAATTATGCAAAGATTATGCACTTATTTTTTGAGTGAACTTAACTCTATGTAGTTTTGCGTTTACAAAACTCAAGTACACGATTTCACTAAAACTCTTGTGGTTGAAAGGAAATAAATCACCAGAGTCATGTTCCAGAATCTTGTGGAAAGCCTTCCCAGAAGGCTGCTATAACAAGGAAAGTGAATAGACTCCATAGTAATTCACAGGATTTTGGATGTGATGTTCAACAAGCACATATGGATGTGATGTTCGTTGTGCACAAGCTTCTCAAATAACAATGGTAAAATCTAACTCCTTTTCAGTTGTTAAAACAGCAAGCTTTTTGAACAGTCTGTACAGGAAGGGATTGAGATTTGTCTTATTGCTTCTGCGCACTCTGCAACAATGGTTATATTGATACACCCACTACCTGATTCTCTCCAATTTGGTTTGGCACATCTCTTTTTAATTTTTATTAAATTAACCCAAACTAGCACGCCAAGCTCAATTTAAAGCCCTTGCAGTTGGACTGACCATATCCTGTCTGATAATTAAGAAAAGATGACAACTCAGCTATCTCTGCAAGAGAAATAATTAAGTTGGAAGCAAGGCCTAATGATGATTACAACTATTACTTATCCATGCAAGTTTAAACTATGCTCCAGTTTCCTAGGTGTGTGTGTGTGTGTGTGTGTGTGTGTGTGTGTGTGTGTGTGTGTGTGTGTGTGTGTGTGTGTGTGTGTGTG
>JAVSBV010002166.1:0-12964 GCA_033117975.1 Parotocinclus spilosoma | reverse complement strand
TTGTGGCACATACATTTTAATGTTACCGGGCCAAAGTTGGTCCGATTCTAGTAATTTAAATATTTCAATATTATAAATTAACTAGCTTCCTACATGACTCGCACTCATAATTCAGTTTAAAATCAGTGTAAAGTAATATTTGCTCAAACAAATATCCGAGTAGTGCAAAACAAATTGTCATCGGCTGATTTAAGATCAAAACATCACAATTATCACAGTTAATTGTTTTATTATTATCATTCATTATATCATTAGCATAAGCTCAAAATATGACTGCAGATAAAACAACACTTGTCCAGCAACAGCAGCTATGTGAATACCAATACCAAATGTATAATTTTTAGAGAGAATTAAATTATGCAGTTGAGTATTGTGTTGTGAAATTATTGCAGTTGTAAATTAATTTTAATTGCAAAACAATTTAATAACAATTTTTGTCTAAAAACACAGCACAAGTAAAATTTCCAGTTAAGCTTTACTGTGTGTGTGTGTGTGTGTGTGTGTGTGTGTGTGTGTGTGTGTGTGAGAGACTAGGCATAAAGGTGTAGTGCCAGTGAGTTGGTCATAAGCATGGACATTGCTCTCCACACAGTCTCTTTTGTGAACAAAACCAAGGTGTATTGTCTGTATATTAATGAAAGAGAGCAAAAACATAAATTAATGAGATACATGCACCAGTCTGGCACATGACTAAAAAGGATAAATCTACACACCAACTTATTCTCCTGCTCTGGTCTTATCCTGAACTGCTCATCCAATCTAGTCAGTTACTGAATGGATGACAGCAGGGGCGGACTGGGACAAAAAATCGGCCCTGGCATTTTTGGACCAGACCGGCCCACTCACACTCGATAATGCTTTTCACACTTTTCAGTTTTTTGAATGTGTATACCAACAGTTTACACTCTTTAAAACCATGTACCCTAAGCCATGCCATGAGTTTACAGGAATTAGTGAGAGTGAAATTAAATAATTTTTAAATCATTAAATACTTTCAAAAAGTTTTGTTTATTAACAGTATGAAAATGCATATTGAACCACTCCATCACAGTAATGAATGCAGCATTCATCCAACTGGGTGTGCCTATGTGTTTCAGGGAGGAAGACAAGAGAAAGAAAGAATAGAGATGAAAAATAAAGGATCAGATGCTAACTCTTCCAAGAGTAGTACTCAATAAATTGTGAACTTACCCAGTCAAAAGAATGAATGTAGCTGAACCTACTGAATGAACTTTAAACTCTTGAACTGTAAGAGAGAGAGAAAGAGAGAGATATTTAATTATCGGTCAATCTTCAAGATAAAAATAGAAGTGTAGACACTGAAAACTTATGAGGGATGATAACGTGTGAGGAAGAGAGAAAGAGAAATTATAGACATCATGGTAGTTTGATATGATTTTACTGTTTTGCAGACAAAGCAAGTGCTGAATAAAAATGGCCTGTGAACTCCTTGAAAAAATCTTTTAAATAAAGACATTATCCTGTATGTGTGTGACAGATAGAAGGAGAATAAGAGAGTAATCTGTTTTTTGCATTACATTTACTGTGAACTCACCAAGGAAAAAGATTCAAGTGGATTCACCCCCTAAAGAACTCCTCCTATAACGAACAAGTAAAGGCATCCTATGTAAGAGAGAGGGAGAGAGAGAGAGAAAGAGAGAGCGAGAGAGAGAGAGAGAGAGAGAGAGAGAGAATTAGTGACATTCAACCACACACACTGTTAATAAGTAGTTATGATTAGTAACTCATCAGATCTATTCAGCATTTCAGATTAAGGTAGCATTGGACTACTGTAAACTCACCGAGTAAAAAAGGATGCAAATGACAAAGTATTTGAAGTATACTGGAGTGTTAGAATCCTGTAAGAGAAGAGAGTTTCAGACATGTAGAAATCATTAAAAAAAATTATATTGAAATTAATATTTTCATAATCAATGATAACTCAATAAACTCATCTCACCTTAGTAACTCACAAGAGCAGCTTTTTCAGTAATTCACTCTTCTCAGCCACCTTATCAATAACTGTGTCTGTGTCCAATGTCATGAGAATGTCTTTCTCAGTGGCCATCAACATAAACCCCTCCAGCTTGCTAGCTGACAAGTTGCTCCTGAGTCTGCTTTTGATGAACTTGAGGGTAGAAAATGTTCTTTCACAGGCCACCTGGGTCAGGGAAAGGGTCAGCAAGAACTTATAAGCAAGCCCAAGGAGATGATAGGCATCTGAGAGCATGTTGAGCCTCAGCAAAACCTGGTGGCAGCAAAGTGGGCAATTTTTACAAGAGGCACAGGTTTTATCCACAATATCCTCTTCTTGCCCTTCAGCTCCATCTTCTACTGTTCTGGTCATATAATCATCAAGATGGGAAGCTTTCAGTCTGTTCCACTGTCCTGCTAAACATTTCAGCTCTGATTGGAGATTGTCTACTGTTGCATTAGTGTCAAATTTAATAAGACATCTGCTTAGGACTTCGAGTGCATTGTTGGGTAGAGTAGTGTTCCGGATCTGTTCAAAGCTCTTGGGGTCCAGCCATGCCAAATCAGCGAAAAGAATGCCATGTGTCACAAACCTTCTATGAATGGCATCAAGAGCAGTGTCCAGAATTCTATTGTGGACATTGACTTCGAATGCTCTGTCAGCATCCATTAGAGGCTCATCTTGAGCCATTTCTCCTGCTCTGTTTTTTTTTTTTTCTTCCTCTTTTCTTGGGCAATGCACTCTCAATTTCAACATCAGTTTCTTCCTCTCTTTTCTCAATATTGTCATTTGTCCATTGCACAAAAGTGTCTGCAGCTTCTTTCACACTTTTAAAATCTCTGGCAATGCTTTTCAGGCCCTCTTGTGTGGCAATCACCATACGATGAGCTGAAAGGATATCCATGCCTTCTGTCTGAAGGTATTTAGACAGAGGTGTTGTTTGCTCAAATATTCTTAAGAATGTCTGAGCTGTTAATATGGTCTCATATTTCAAGAGGCCCTCTTTAAATCCACGAGCTTTGGCACGTACAGTTGCTTTTTCATGATCTTTGTCTTCTATGGCTGCCAGTGTCAGGAGTGCATCTGTGTACAAAGCATTCTGTGGTTTCCCAAAATGTCCAAACACTTTTTTGAGAGCATCATGTTTGGACCACCACCTTGTTTCCCCAATTGGAGAGAGGCGTCTGTGGCTTTTATCTTGTGCTTTGTTCTCCCATAGATTAACCCTTTGATATGAGTCCTTGATGAATACAGCAATGTCATTCAGTAGACTGAATAGTGATCCACTTTCAATGACAATTTGTGTTGTATCGGACATCACCAGATTAAGTACATGTGCATAGCACCAGACATGGACATGAGTGGGTGACAGAGAGGTCATCAGTGCTGAAAATCCTTTGTAATGGCCTTGCATATTTGACGCCCCATCTGTGGCATTTCCTATGCACATGTCTTTATCCAGCTTCAGATGGTCCAATACATCTGAGACCAAGTTTACAAAGTATTGCCCAGTAGATGCCTCACATTTCACTAAGGCAACAAGCCTCTCGTGCACAGTGTCAGTAACATATCTTAATAGTATTGAACACTGATCTTGAGAAGTTATGTCCTGTGTTGTGTCCAGCTGAATGGAGAACATTCCAGCTTTTTGCACATCATTTGAAATGCAGTCTTGAATGAGGTGCCCAATTGTATCAATTACTGTATTGACTGTAGTTTTGGAGAGCAGGGTGATAAGAGACCCTCGACCTCTTGTTCCACTGGATTTATGTAATTTTTTGCTCTTTTCAATACAATCATCAAGGTGCTCTTTTAGGCAGACATCATATTTTCCTAATAAAAGGATAAGTTCCAAAAAGTTCCCATGGTCAATTGAGTCATCATCCAGTGTGTAGGCTGCCTCATTCTCTGTATGCCTATAGCTCAACCCTCTCTTACCTAACACTTTTACCACATCCACGACACGCTCCAATACCCGGCGTCTCTTTTTGACCTGTTCCCTATGAGCAAACAGCTGATTACCAGCAAACATGCTGCTGATATCTGCTTTTGAGCTCCTTAGTAAAAATGCTTCGGCACAGATTCGGTGTGCACTACTCATTTCATGCTCTTCTGTGCGCTGGTGCACATGCCTCCAATCAGACATTCCAGTAATAAATGTGCTTGTGTCACTGACCTTCCCAAAAGCAATACACACAAAACAAAATAATGTGTGACGTCTCTTACAATATGTCAGCCACATCCTGTTGGTTCCATTTTTACTGGTGAATACCCTTTGCACCACTGGATTTTTTGCATTTTGTTGTGGGTGGTGAGACAAAAAGCTCTGTAACATAGAAGGCTCAGGATGGGCAAAGTAATCTATGTCCTCCTGCTCTCTGCTCTCCTCTCTCCCGCTGTGTCTCTCCTGACTCTCACCGACTCTCTCCTCCCTTTCACAGACACTCTCCTCTCCCTCACTGACACAGTCCTCTCTCTCTCCGACTCTCTCCTCTCTCTCACTACTCTTGTCTTCTGGGGATGCTATTTCATCAAAACATGAATACAGACTCTGGGGTGAGGTTGGGTTTTTTGTTATGTTTTTCTTTTATCTCAACATAAGGAATTAATTATTGTTGTTTTATCAGAAAAACAGACACACAGCTGCATTGGCATAATACTGGCAAAAAAAAAAATTATGTCATTGTAAAAAATAAGATTTTCTTTAATTAGAGCCTACATTTTCTTTAGCCAGCTAGGCTAAATGCCCCCAAACACATCCAGGCGAAAAAGTAGCTAAACCTAGGCTTACAAGTTAAACAATCAATGGCCTAATAACAAAATCAGAAAACTGCCCAGTAACTCAGTTTAATTGAATGGTGGCTTTAAAAATACACCTAGAAATACTGGATTTATGAAGATTTGTGAAGAGGCACACAGCAGCATTGGCATATGGCACAGGCAATAAACAAAATTACCATTTTAAAAAGTGTAATTTCCTTTAATTTCTGTACATTGTCCCTAAACACCTCCATAAAAACTACCAAACATTTCCCCTTCCTACCAAGCATAGCCTTAGCCTAGCCTACTACTCACCCCACAAATATTAATAGTATAATAATGAAAATAGAATGCTGCCTGCTGAGTGACTTAGTACTATTTTTGTTGGTGAATAGAGGTTTTAAAAGTATTCTCACATTTAAGACTATTTAGTTCAGAATGGAAGACATAAAAGTACTAAAATAGGCTTATTTTCTCATACAGTCAGTGTACACAAAGTCTTATAATAGAGGTAAGGACGTTATTCACTTATTTTACCTTTTGCATTTACAATACAAACTAACTCGGCCATAGAACATTAGCCAAAATGATTTTATTGATGTTTTATCAATTTATCAGATTTGGCAAAGGGTTTGGTTGCTTAACCCTACTCATTTTATAGCTGCTCTGAAAGGAGTCAGGCTTACCGCACGTTCTAGTACATGTTTCTGTCCACTGGCCACCGCCACCACTGTCATCAGCCACGGGAGCTGATGAAGGCCCTGCTGTGGCAAACATTTGAGTAATTTCTATACATTTGGCAGCGTTTACTTGAAGTTCAAGCTTCTTTTTTTGTCGTAGTTTCTCTGCACCTCCTTTGCGCTTTTTCTCCATCTCAGATACTCACATACGTTATGTTAATCAACGTTAGATTGCACTACGCACCGGCGCATGGAGGAGGGGGTGTTTGATGATATGATTGGTGCACCAATGGGCTGCATACCAGCGTGTTTAAGGACCGGTAAACTCTCGCGCTGACTTTTTTTTGCCAAATGCATTATGCAGGCAGCAGGAGCATCGCGAAAGGTGTGTTAATGTGATTCGCCAGCCCAGTGTCAATCAGCCCGCCTCCATCTGAATCGGCTCACTGATCTACTTGTTTTATGGGCCGGTCAGACCAATATATAAATAGATAAAAAAGTGTCAGGACTGTCGGCCCAAATAGCACGTCGGCCCACCGGGAAAATGCCCGGTATGCCCGATGGCCAGTCCGTCCCTGGTAATGGGGTATGGACAGAATCAGATTGTCCAAGCAGTTCTTGTGGGATCCTCTTCATACTCATTTTAAAATAGCCACAATTTTTTGTGAGCATTGTATAAGTTGATTTGGGGAGATCAGAAATATATAAATATAGAAAAATCATGTGAACTCTGATTTTGTAGGGTCCTCAGACTGCTGACGTGGCAGGATATGAAGGAAAGAACAGTTAGTTAAGAGCAGTTAGCCATCAGATTGAGCGTCTTACATAATCACTTTTGGCTTCCCACATAACGTTAGCGTGCTTCCACCACAAACGGCCATTTGCTTGCGAGTGCGAAGGAAGCAGACATCCGGATCTCAGATTGGAAACTTCAAGGTAGCTGTTTATATGATTACTAGATTGTCTTAACAACTAAATAAGTAACACATTTAACTGCATATTTTCATGTTTAGCTCAACTTTGATGATGCACTGAATTTAATACCCGTTTTTGTCCGCGTTTGCTTTAGGAATGGAATATTCACTGCTTGTGAGGACTGGAAACGTGTTTAGATTAATTAGTGTAATCACTTGTTGCAATTTTGTGTGCTGATAAACTGTGCAAAGATAATGTTGAAGACTAGTTTGTAGAAGGCGAGTGAGGTTCGTACATGGTGTTGCACTGCTGGTTACATATAGCTGGCAACATCGTGGAGTGGTCGCGTGCAGTTTTTAGTACATTTATTTAAATACAGGCGAGGTGATGCATTTTTTTAATGCTGCAATTACAGACTATAGTCCATCTGTTCGCTACCAACTTTGAGAGTCCATTTTTGTTAGTACTCTTCTGTAATAGTCAGGATCACCAGAAGCAGCTTTGTCTGAGCCAGTCACACCACCTCCATGTCAGTGTCACTGCAGTGCTAAAAAAAATAATCCTATGAAAATGATGATGATGATGATGATGATGATGATAATTATGGTGATGATGGTGGTCCTGACCCTTAAAGAACAGAGTTAAGGAGACTAACAAAGTATTTCGAGAAATAATAAAGTTATTTGTGAATGTATGTGATTTACCTAATTTTGCTATAATTGAATCTACTTTTAAGCATTTATTTAATTAACCTCTAGGCCACCCATGGAGGATGGGTCCCCTGTTGAGTCGTTTTGAGGTTTCTTCCTACTACTTTCAGGGAGTTTTTCCTTGCCACTGTCACCCTAGGCTTGCTCAATTTGGGATTGGCCTTTTAAGATCATTTAATATTGTAAAGCTGCTTTGAGACAATGCACCATTGTAAAAAGCGCTATATAAATAACATTGAATTGATTTTATTATTTGTTGGTAACAGTAATCATAATAGTAATACTAATTTCCTTACTTATTATTCTTTTGTGTTTTCTGTTATGTTTCAAGTTAAAAATGGCCCAACAACCACTCCTTTCTCTGCCCGAGTTTTGCAATGTGTCCACCGGCAGTCTGGTGGTGAAAGAGGCGCTGAATTTCTGGGGTGGAAAGAGAGTACAGGGCAAGGACACGAAAAATTCTGAGCCAGTCTATGAACCTGCAACTGGTAAGATCCCTTGGTTTGGATTTAGTCCCAAGTGTAGCAACGTTTTGCTGTGTTGGGCTGCGGTCTTGCAAAACAGATCAATGATTAACTGAAGATATTGTTACTGATAATATGAACTGACCTAAGCTCAAGGGGCCAAGGTATCAAATCCTGGTAAAAGTAGTAGATTCAAATCTGCTGATCATGCTCCCCCAGGCCGTGTTATTTGTGATATGATTCCCTGTGGAGAAGAGGAGGTAGATCAGGCCATAAAGAGTGCACACACTGCCTACCTGAAATGGAGGAAACTGGCTGGTATGGAGAGAGCTCGCATCATGCTGGAGGCTGCACGTATCATTAGGGTAAAGTCTGTCACTAAGCACATCTGGTGAAATTAAACATTTTGATTTTTGAAATAAAAATATGTTAACACAGTACAGCTAACAAACTTGAGTGTTGTGTATGTGTCAGTACTATTCATTTGCTGAATTTAATATGACACCTAGGATTTAACATGTGCAATTTACATGAATGCATTGCTTAACGTCTATGATATGTACTGTGAAATTATTCATTCTTTGGATGTTGTCTGACCACCATATTATATACATACATATAGTAAAGCTATATGGGATAGTGTCGTGTTTCGATATTTCCTTATTAGTCAAGGTACTGTACACGTGCAGTACTGTCACATTGTCAGCTGCACTCCACATATGGTTCACACGCAGTAGAGCGCAGATCCAACACACATAATTCCTCAGAGTGGTAACAGCTGTGGCTCATCATCTCTATTCTTATAAAGAGGAAAATGTTGCTCAGCATTCAGTCCGCCCCATGTGAACCTTTCCGTTTTTGCTGCGTATTCGCTGGCTGGTTTTGCTGCACAGATGTTTGTTTTTGGAGTTTTCTGAACAGATATTATGCAGTGCATACCTGCATTCATTTAGCCAGTTTGTAGTGTACTCAATAAGTTCAGGAATTTTGTGAAGTCACATTGCATGCGCAACATGTTTAAGCTCTATTCACGTACTTTCGTGTGAATGGATTTACAGTTCTGCACTGCATTCTCTTCTGTTAAACAGGTTGTTAATTTATAATGGTAGTTATTAAGTTATATGGTAGTTTACCAGACATTAGTCTTACTTTTACTACCGTAATGTACATATGAGGGTATTTTTACAAGTAGCCTGCATGCAAAAAGAGACAATTGTAAAGCCGAGTGGAACATCAACATCTACACATCATTTGAAACCTGAAAAGCCTAAAAGGCCATATTACCTCCTATAGGAAAAAAACAACAACAATGGTTCCTCAGTTATAAGCACACATTAATTATGTCATGCACACTGTAGAACCAAAATATAACCAGGCGTGATGGAATATAAACATAAGTTGCCGGCTGAACACTCCAAGAGGAAATGTCCAAGTGAAGAAACTTTTAATTTCCAGAACAGGCAACGCAGAATTATGATTCCTGTTATAATTTGTTATAATTTTTAAGACCTTGGTTGTTAAAGCCAACAGGGTAATGTTATGAATTTAAAGATTAAAATGTATTGTATACCTTGTCTTCATGAACAGGAGCGAAGAGAGGCTATTGCTAGGCTGGAAGTGATCAATAATGGAAAGAGCATCACTGAAGCATTAATAGACATCGATGTGTCCTGGCAAACTATTGAGTACTATGCTGGCATTGCTCCTACACTGGCAGGTAAGCTTAATCTGACCAATTATCCACTGCTGCATTTATTTGTGAGAAATGTTATAATGTATCAGTGAATAAAAAGACTATTAAGAACATGTATTTACATGGAAACTTGGAATTCAAACATTTAATGTTGTAATTGTCCAACTATGATAGACTTAATCCAGTCCAGTGGGTGGTGTTAATGCATGGTATGCCATTCACTTTTCCCAAAAGAAAAAGGTGAACTAGGGCATGAATGTGGCCATATTATGTATATTTATTATGCATAGAAATCATAACTTTGAAAATGTCCTCTTGCCTGCCTAATAGTGTTGTTTTTTTTTTTTTATGTTTTCAGGCCAGCACATTCAGCTTCCCGGAGGCTCGTTTGCCTACACTCGTAGAGAGCCGCTGGGTGTGTGTGTGGGTATTGGAGCCTGGAACTACCCATTCCAAATTGCTACATGGAAGTCAGCTCCAGCTCTGGCCTGTGGTATGTCAGCAATGTGAAGTAATTTTTTCCAGACTACTGGAGTGTACCCACTTCACATCACTGCACTTGCCAAGACTGTACTGTGCTTTGTTTGCTTTAGTTACTAAAGCGGAGTATTACTTTGTCCCATTTTCTGTACCTCAGGTAATGCCATGGTCTTTAAGCCCTCGCCCATGACTCCAGTGACAGCCGTTATTCTGGCAGAGATCTATAAGGAGGCTGGGGTGCCAGATGGACTATTTAATGTGGTGCAGGGTGCAGCAGAAACTGGAACACTGCTATGTCACCACCCCACGGTGGCCAAAGTGTCTTTCACTGGCAGTGTACCAACAGGCAAGAAGGTATATTTCTTAAAACCACAAACGTTTATATAATCTGTAATTGGAAGCTATACTGACAAGTAAGGCAAAAAAAATTAAGTCTTTAAATTGCCAGCTCAATCCAGGGTCATCCTTATTCATGATTACACTAATTTATGATTACTAAAACACACTTTTCTTAACTGAAGAGCTTTAACTTTAATCCATGTAGAAAAAGAAATCCGCATACAAACAGAATACAGCCGCTGCAACTATCTTTACTAAACACTTTTTAACTGCTGTTGGTAAATTAAATTGGTAAAGTAAGATTTTGGGGGAAGGTTCTGGGCATCTGGTGCATGCTTTAATAAGTATTTTAATTAAATCTATCACTGAATCAGTCGGTGTATTACTCTCCAGTAACTAGTTTCACCCACCCACTCACTCACTAGCTTATGTTAAATATATTATATTGTATTTGTATTTGCTCACCTGCCTTGACTCACATGAGTTTAAGTGACATCCCATTCCTAATCCATAGCATTCAGTATGACGTTGGTCCACCCTTTGCAGCTAGAACAGCTTCAACTCTTCTGGGAAGGTTGTACACATGGTTTAGGAGTGTGTTTATGGGAATTGTTGACCATTGTTCCAGAAGTTCTTCTGTGCAAGCCAGTCAAGTTCATCCACACCAGACTCTGGCATTCATGTCTTTATGGACCTTGCTTTGTGCACTGGTGCACAGTCATGTTGGAAGAGCATGGAATTGTCCAAAATGTCTTGGTATGCTGAAGCATTTAGAGTTCCTTTCACTGGAACTGAAGGCCAAGCCCGGCTCCTGAAAAACAACCCCCACACCATAATCCCTCCTCTACCAAACTTTACACTTGGGACAATGCAGTCAGACAAGTACCGTTTTCCTGGCAACCGCCAAACCCAGACTCGTCCATGAGATTGTCAGGTGGAGAAGCACGATTTGTCACTCCAGAGAACATCCAGTGGTGGCATGCTTTACACCACTGCATCCGACGCTTTGCATTGCACTTGGTGATGTATGGTTTGGATGCAGCTGCTTAACCATGGAAACCCATTCCATGAAGCTCTCTGCGCATTGTTCTTGAGCTAATCTGAAGGCCACATGATGTTTGGAGTTCTGTAGTGATTGACTGCAGAAAGTTGGCGACCTTCTTGCACTATGCTCTTCAGCATTCGCTGACCCCGCTCCGTCAGTTTCCGTTGCCTACCACTTCATGGCTGAGTTGCTGTTGTTCCCAAACACATTCATTTTCTTATAATACAGTTGACTGTGGAATATTTAGGAGCGAGAAAATTTCACAACTGGATTTGTTACACCGGTGGCATCCTATCACAGTTCCACGCTGGAATTTACTGAGCTCCTGAAAGCTACCCATTCTTTCACAAATATTTGTAAAAACAGTCTGCATGCCTAGGTGCTTAATGTTATACACCTGTGGCCATGGAATGATTGGAACACCTGATTCAGATAATTTGGATGGGTGAGCAAATACTTTTGGCAATATCATAGGGTCATAGGGTCTAGCAGCAGGTCCTGTGTTGTCTTCTAGAAGCACTTCCTGCCTTGAAGCGAACCGATTTTTATTTATAAGCCATGAAACATGACACTGTCTTGGCCACACTTCTGATTTCTTGTAGACTAGGTCTTTTACCATTACACACACTTGCAAAATAACCTATTTTCTTCACACTATGGCCTTTGCCATGCCCAAATGCCAGTCATTAATATATGCTTGGCAAACCATTTTTTACACATTTAACGAGATGTTCACTACACTGCAGCCCTCTTCCCAATTTGTGAATTCCATTGCACACTGCAAGAATTTATAGTCTGATAATCTTCATATTCATAGGTCCTCTCTAGTGCTCTTCTTCTTTAACTCAAACCACAGGTTTTCTGTGGGCTTTTGATCAGGGGACTGTGAGGTCATGGCAGACGTTTGATGCGTTAAGTAAACCATTTTTGGGTTCATTTGCAAATATCATTGTGGAAGGGGGAGTCACATTTTTTAAACTCTATGAGGAAACGGACAGATTTTAATTTAAAGTTCATGATGCCATGTACCCTGAAAAGGTAACCAGTTGCTTTGTCACAATGAAATTCTGGATTATTGTGTGAAAGTTCCTAGACACTGATCAAAAAGTAAAATACAAATGGAAATGCTTCTATGCTGCTTTGTTCCTAAGAATTAAGGGGTGCTAGTAATTGTGGCATGTGATTTTATTCAAAATATTTAGATTTCGATTCAGATTTATTCTCAGATTCATTTTAATCCAGTTAGAGGTCAGATTTAAAAAAATTATTTCAGTGTAAAATTAAACTAATTTACCATGAGATTTATGATAAACTCTTCATATGACTTTACTCTTTACTAGGGGTGCCAGTAGTTGTGGAGGGGACCATATATGTAAAACAACATTTAAAAAATATATTTGTATAAAATAGAAAGCCTAAAATAGCAGCAGTATGAGTTTGCAATTCTATGTTCATTAAACATTTAAATGGTATTGTATCAAATGAATCACATGGTGTTTGTTGTTACTTTTGTCTGTAAGGTCATGGAAATGTCAGCAAAGGGTGTGAAGCAAGTGACTCTGGAGCTGGGAGGAAAATCACCACTGATCATCTTTAATGACTGTGAGCTGGAGAATGCTATCAAAGGCGCTCTCATGGCAAACTTCCTTACACAGGGACAGGTCGGTAAACTGTTAATATTTCTTGCCTTGTGGTGTCTGGACAGTAAAATGTAGTGTTATCAGCTTTTCAGATTCTTTGTACAAAATCTTGGTTAAAGCAGGTTGTTGACCAACTAAATATTTATTATTATTATTATTATTATTATTATTATAAATACAGTCGATTGTTAATGGGACCACATCGGGACGCGATTGTTTTGGTCCTAATAACCGGCTGGTCCGATTAAACGAACATGCCCTAT
>JAVSBV010002145.1:0-10000 GCA_033117975.1 Parotocinclus spilosoma | reverse complement strand
TAAAACATCCAGTGACCAGTATTAGAGAGTGAGACAGTGATAACACCAAATTTAACACACCTTCTCACCATTATATATATATATATATATAAATGTACACATTATTTATATAAAACAAAATACATATTTATGTAAAAAAAAAATCCAAATATTTTATTTATTAAATAAAAGGGAATTAAGATATGGTGAAACAATAGATAACTTAGTTTATAATACAAAAAATCTGAAAAATTTAATTGTAAATTGCAGTATTGTGAATCAAATTTAAAACATGTATTAAAACACTTCTAGTATAGTATATACAGTATATAAGCTTATATAACTGCAATTAATCCAGTGAGTTTGTAACATTGTTTGCCATTGCAATTTTTTGGTTTTCTCATATTAAACCCTTAAACTGCTTTTTTTCTTTAAAAAGTATACCCATATCACTTGATTACTTATTTAATTGATTAATACCTTAATTCCATTATTTTATCATATCCTGTGTGCTACATCAAAACATTCATCACATAAATGGAATTTAAAATAATAATAATGTCTGCCAAATGAAGAAAACTGCAACTACTTGGAAGGATACACTCAAATATATCATGCAAAAGTCATTAATAAGTGTATGCCCAAACAAAAGACTGAAAAATAAGACAAAGAATAGACCAGATGTGAGTGCGTTTTCTCCCTAATGTTTATTACAGGTTTCTTTTATATATAACACATTCAGTACAATATACAAAATCTTTATACAAAAATACACTTGTAAACATACACTGTAAAACTTTGGTACCATAATAGAGTGTGTAATATTGTAAAGTGTGTAAAGTGTGCTTTATGATGTGTCACTAAATAAGGTTTGGCTCATATACAAAAATGGATACAATAAAAGGTAGAGATAATGAAAGCAATGCATTAAACTTTCAGTGTATTTTACAGAACACGTTTTAGTGGACGTACGGCATACTATTCTATTAAGTGTGTGATTTTTGTTTTTGTTTTGGATAGGTCAGGATATTTAATCCACATGCACAAATCAGCATCAGGTATCCAAAGTATCAGATAAATCTAAGTTCTTGAACCACATCGATTCCAATGTGGGACTATGGTCACGTTTCCATTGATCACAAATAAAATCAAATTTTACGACCACATAAGAAAGCCATTCCAACTCGAATTGGAAGTACCAGATTCCATGTAATTTTGCTAATTTTGCATTGCAGATGAAAAATGGTAAATTTGATTTGGCCTACTTGTACCTGCAGTGAAAACATAGCCATTGACACATTAAGACATGCCTAGAGTGGGCACAAAAGTGTTGGTCCTTATTTTCATAAAATGAGACAATTAACAGACATCAACAGACGTAACAAACACGTAACATTTTTCTGAAGAAAATGTCACACACATACACATGCCCTGTGTCTAGTACCTTAACCTGTGTTGTTTCCCTATATTTCAGTCTTAATGCATAAATGTGTCAAATTTTCATTTCATAACACTGAGTCAACAATTTGATGGATATAATTGTGTAATACAGCTACAAACTCACTTCACTGTCATTTGATTTAAGGTACCTTCATTTCCTTCAAATCAAAAGAAATCAAATTGAATGCCATCTAGAACATAATACCCATGAGACTTTTAAAGTGCAAATTTGCTACTAGTTTGTAAAAATCTTCTCTTTTGTAATGTAAATATAGCATAATCATAAAAAACATAGATATGTCTACAAATGGTTTTGCTCACCAGTTACAGAAAGAAATGAAAATGACATTAGGCAAAAACCTAAGTACCTTAGTATATACACATACACCCCCTTGTTAAAAAGTTCGTTTTGCATAGCCAGATGATAACACTGAACCTTCTATCCTAAATAGTAACAACAGTCTTAATTGCTACAAAGGTCATTCACAGCAAATCATTTCAATACTGATTATTCATGTGTAGCTCCACCTCAGGCAGTTAAAGTACCACTGAACACTTGATTGTAGATAATAAAATTAATATGAAAAATAATGTAATTGTATGTATAATAAGGGCATGTATGTATAAACTGTTATAGACTATTTCTACAGTTCAGAGCCTGTGGCATACTCTAGCCCACCACCTTTGTCCCCTGGGTTAGATTCCCAGTGGTGCCTTACAGCAGGTTCAGAGTCACACAGGCATGGCTGGCAGTGTCTGATGAAGGGGAGAAATGTGGAACATTGTGCAACCCCTAGTGTTGCAACAGGGATGGCTGCCTAGTCAATGTACTCCCACCTGCCTACAAGCTGGTTACAGCAAGAGCTGTTATGGCAAATAGTTTTATATAATACTTTATCTTGGTAAATTACTTAGGTGGAGAAATCTAAACATCCTACATTAAAAACAAGAAACTTTATACCATGTGCTTTTAGCAAAAGTCTTCTTATAAATTTAGAAAGAACTTTTTGAAAATTGATTTTTAAAAAAACTATTATACCCATGGTATGAAACTCAGGGACAGGTGTTTTAAAAAGAAATCAATTTTATTTTCTATTAGATTTATTGTCGATTTAATTGATTTTTCTATGATAATTTTATTGATATTCCGTATTTATTTTACTCAAATTCAATAGAGGTACTCCCTGTTTTAAGTTGGTTTGGACTTTATGATGTAAATCCAATAATACACAAACACAGATTAAGCATAAAATACTTATTAAGCTTGTCGGTTTATGATACATTCAATTGACTATATATTGGTGAAAGCGGATCGCAAATGAAAATTAGGGCGCACCAGCATATGACATAAAATCATTGTGACATATTACATATTACATTTCTTTATGTAGTTTTTTTCTGCAAATGGTGTGAGAGGCAGATAATGGTTTTGTTTTTTTTCTGGCAAACATAAATTGTAATTAACATCAAGTAGTCAAACTTCCTTTTTATCTAAAAACATATAAAGAAATAAAAACGGAAGACTTATCTTTTCTTATTTGACAAATTAGTATTTTATCAAATCTGCAACATTGTGGGACGAGTAAACTACTACTGACGCTGTTAGTAGTCTAGAACACTACATAGTATGCAGTATTACATTTGGGATGAAGCCTGCTCTGCACATCAAAGTTAGCAGTCTGACCAGCTAAGTACTAATAATGTAGCTTGTAGACACAGATGGGAGCTGTTTTTAGTGTCAGTTTTGATCTCATTGTGTGATAATTGGATATTATTGTCTGATGTTTTGCAGCATACAGTGTCATTACTTAAAAAGAACTAACAAACATCAAGCTCTCAAAACATTTTAAGACTATTTAGACAAGTTTTAATGCTAACCTTTTGAATAGATAAACTAATTTGGTCAAAATAGCAAAATATATAAATAAAATGTTGCATCCAACCATTTAAACATCAAGCTTTGAGTTCAGGGGTACTTTAAATATAACATACTGTACCATTACACATTCTGTTGATACAATACCAGAACCAGATATTTCACCAACAATTCAGGTAAGCTAGCTCCTATTGTTGTACATAGGCCTTCATAACTTTGTCCATACATTTTAATTTGCAATATCTCCATATCAAGATCTTCATATTGATGTAAATGTGTAAACTCTTACACATTTCTGAACATTAATAATACTGACATTTGGAATATGGCTCCTGGGAAAACTGTTCTGGTTTTATTTTACATTCATCATCCGTAACCTGATGACATTAAAACTAAGGCACTCTTATTGCTGGACATGACTTTTCAATCCAAGAAGCTTAATTCTCCAAATCAGTTCAAGTCTCCCATATACTATCAACCGCTACAATTCCTGATCTGTCAGCTATAGGCAACTTAATATAAATCATCTGTCATTATTTAGCCCCAATGATTGTTTGTACGTAGTAGAAAACTATAAAACATCTTTAGCATTTACCAGATGCTGTGTCTGCCTTTTGTTTGCATATTAATTGCAATGCGAGAGGATATTGCATGTTGTCACAGGAAGCTCTCCTCTACATCTGGGGTGCTGGAGCGTTCCTTCTGCGGTTCGTTTTGCTCTGGGTCTGGCTCTGTGCTGGGCTCCTCCAACGATGCTGTCTCTGCCTCAGAACCCACCAAGCTACAGAAAGAAACATTCATAAAATAATCTCCAAGAACAGACTTCTATAAAAGTGTATTCACCCCTGGACAAATTATGTGTTGTTGATTTTCTTAATGCCATATCCAGGCCACATGTTCATCAATAAAACCCTATTATATAACTGATATTGCTGCTAGAAGAAAAAAAAGCAATTAACATAATTACATAAATAATCATAATCATCAATTTCACCTTTTTGTAGTGCAGTGACATAAGTATTCACATCCATTACTTAGTTCAAGTACTTCCTGGGAAAGATGCTACAGGGTTCTATGAAGATCCTCTCAAGCTCTGTCAGGCTAAATGGGAACCATAGATGGACAGCCATTTCAGGTCTCTCCAGAGATGCTTGATTGAGTTCAAGTCAGGGCTCTGGTTGGGCCACTTAAGGACATTCACACAGTTGTCCCTAAACCACTTCTGTGGCCTTATGCGTTTCTCCACCAATTACTTAGTTTGGTGAAGCAGTTAGCTCTATGAAGAGTCCTGATTATAGTGGCTACTGTACTCTAGGGAACTCTTGACTACAACAATTGAACACAGAAGTGACCAGACCACTCCAAGTCCAAAGGCACAAATCAGAATAGTGACAACAAACACCAAACACAAGGAAATACTTCTAAAGCAACAAATACTGAACAGTATTCAGCCAAAGGAAATATCAAGAATAAGGCAAAGCAAAAGACTTCCTGTCTTCCTGTGCTCAGTCAGCCAAAAATCCATGACATTACAGTAGAACTCCTAAATGAAAATGAACATTATCATACTCATAAATTAATGAATATTACAATTGTTAATAGTGTAGAGTAGAGACTATGGTCATGTTTAAGGATGCTGAACAACCGATTGACTTTTAGTCATTCTATACGTGTATGATCTAAACACACCAAAAAACGTTGGGATGAACCCACTAACCCAATTTCACCTTACTGCATAATCACGTTTTAATTTTATGTGTCATAAATATTCTATGATCATCTAATATTCTTGCAGGAATAGGAAACTAACTTGACATGGGTTTGAGTTAGAGTTTAAGACAGTTTGGACTTTGGTAGCTTTTGTACACATTCTAAAATTCTACTACACACTTTTTAACCACACTGTGTCATGAATGATCCACCTCCTTCTTTGCGTTTTATCCCCCATCCATGCCTGTGTTCTCATCTAAAAACCAGAAGTGAACCATGTGAGTAATCTGTACGGAGGGGGAACTGGTGCATCACCCTTCCTCTGCCTTTTGTGGTTAGTCTTGTCTGCTATATATGTTTGAAATAGGAAGCTGATAGTACCTCGAGGGGCTTTCCGCTGGAATGGTAACATCCTGGCACTCTTCTTCAGGTTTGGGGTCAGGTATGGGGATGATGTAACCATTATACGGTGCTGTTTCCGTCTCTGCATTAGAATTTAGACAAAGATTGGGAGTAGAAGTTAGAGGGAAAACAGGGGAAGGGGCCAATGCAGGGAATGGGGATGGCACCCTGGGCTTGGCACGCACTACAGCTGGATGGTCACTCTTCAGGAAGCCGTCGTTGACCTGAGAGTATCGCTGTGTAGACAGAACAAGAGTGAAAATCAGTCTCAGTGGTTATGGTAGTCGTAAAATTGACTACCAAGGTTTTTTGTTTATTTTGGCAATTTAATCAATACAATTATTTTACAGTTGTCCCAAATCCTTTATTCATTTTGTTATTGATAATGCACTTGTTCAGCCTCCACTGGTTGTTATCAACACATGACATCACTCCAATTCTCTCTCAGTCCCACTGGCTAACAGTCATACCCTATATAAAGTGCAAAATTCTAATTCTTACTGTCAAAGTGCATACTTGCATAACCTTTTTCTAATGGTCTCCTGACCATTTATTCTCCCCCTTGTTCTTACATATTGCTCCACTAAAATTCTTATTGTCCCACACACACCAGACTTTCTTTCAGTCCTTCAGTGCCATGGCCCCCAAACTCTTGAAATCTCTCTGTGTCTGCTCTTTCTTTTCTACTTTGAAATCTGGTTTAAAGAAGTTTCCCTTTTGTGAACATTTTGCTTCCTTCCTCCCGTGTTTAGTTTAGTTTCTTTCATAGCGACTTTGGGTTTGTAATAATAATATATTAAAAAATAAAAAAATAGTTTAAAAAAGATATAACAATATTTTAAATAATAATATAATAATAATAATAATAATAATTTATTATTATTATTGTCAATTGATTTTACATAGCAGATAGAAAAGTAAACTAAAACAGTAAACTAAAACAGTAAAACTGGTATGCACTCAGTAATTCAAGTGTACATGGAAGTTCCATGTATTTACTGTCAAATCCAAGGAAACAGAAAAAAGTGACGGAAACCTTTTTATATCCATCTGTGAGCATGTTCCCCATAGTCTGAACCAAAAAAGAGAACTCCGGCCTCTTCTCAAACTTCTCTTCCCAGCACTTCCTCATCACATCATATCTGCGATGGAACAGAATCAATTTCAATACTGTATTTCTGTTTTAAGATGACGCATTTAAACCATCCACAGTGGACATAAATTGATCGTGTAAATAAGGTATAGAAATAAGGTTTCTCGTTTACAGAGAAGATCAGACGTACATTTCTTCTGAAGCATGCATGGGTTTGGCCATGCGGTATCCTCTCTTTAGAGCATTATAGAATAGCTCATTCATAGGGAGATCTGGGTATGGGGTTCCTCCTGGAAAGTGAAAGTATTAAATGAACTGAATAATTTGTAAAATCAGGTTTATCACATACAGAACAACTTATTAATAGCTCACCCAATGTGAATATCTCCCACAGCAAAATTCCATATGACCAGACGTCACTGAGTGTGGTGTACAGGTTATGGAAGATGCTCTCAGGGGCCATCCACTTCAGCGGCAAAAATGTCTGCAGTACACATATACAACATTGCTTAAAATATATAAAAATAAAAATATAAAAATATATAAAAATGTGAATACAGATTATTTTTATAGCTGGAAGGCAGATTACAGGACTTGGCTGAGTACCCATGGTGCCAGTCTAATGTTTTGGACCCTTGCACCACGTGAACTGCATCTAGACTAATCATTTGGATTATGTGTCTAGGCCTGTAGCTATTATGAAATATTTAGCGAAGACTGATTGCAATGAGAATAAATGATTTATGCATTCATTCTTCTTCCTGTTAAGTTTATGACAGGAGCATGATAGCAAAGTAATATGTGTAATATGTACACCTTATATAGAGTAGAATGTAGAAAGTAGAATAGAGTAGAAACTCACCTAAGAAATAGTAAGGGCCAAAGGTTTAACATTGTTAAGGGAAAATGTTTATATAGAATTTTTCACAAATTTAATAATGTAATATTTTTCTTTGCAAATCAAATAACCTGCAATTTGAATGAAAAGTCTGAAGTAACTTAATTTGATAAAATGTAGTATTTATTAGTATCTGGTATGACAACATGATAACAACATGAACTCAGGGTGGTATGAACTCCATAAGTTTGTGTAAAATTTGATGATCTGTGTCAACCCATGACTTCACTTCACAATATTCCATATTCTAATAAAACATTGTGGCCATTGCAGTCTGCACTCCTTGGTGTTCAAGAATTAATGATATGAGAGCAAATGTGAAAAAGAAAAAATCAGCACATGCAAACATCACTTAATATATATTGTAGGTATAACTGAAGAATTGTCCATAATTACAAGAACTGTAATTACAGGGTAGTTTAAATTGGAAATGCAGTGCTTCTGCATGTCAATATGCTGCAAGTAACCAAAACAGTTGGTCTACATAAGCTTTCATGACCAGGTAGATTCAGGGCCACTTACGCTGCCTTTGGAGATGTAGTTGTTGTCATGCATGATGTCTCTGGCCAGTCCAAAGTCACAGATTTTCACCAGCTTCCCCTCACAGATCAGAACATTCCTTGCTGCCAGGTCCCTGTGAACACACTGCAAAATCCAGACAGGGCAGAGTTAAAGTTACTGACCATAAGGCAGTTACGGAACACAAAGTACTTGAGATTGCACCCTAACCAAGCCAAGAATGTACCAAAATTCTAAAGACAGGCTTTAAAATATTACAAAGAAAAAATTGTAATGTAAAATGCATGTAAAATCTCTAGATTTAACTACTGCATAGCTTTACGATTATTGGAACATAAACATATGTATTGTCCTTTTCATTTACATTTACAGCACATAAAAGACGTCCCAATCTAGGGCATCTTACAATTTAGACAAGCATATGAGGGTTAGTTGTCTTGCAAAAGGCACACCAGTGGCAGCATGGAGGAGCCAGTATTTATACTCATAACCATCCAGTTGTAGACCAGAGTCTTGACCACTAAGCCTCACCACTGCCATATAGAGTTTATATTGCTGCTTTTTATTTTCAGCATTGAATACAAAGTCCTGCTTCTGACATTTAAAGTTCTCAATATTGTAACTGTGCTGAATCTTGTTTAGGAAATCGGGTGAGGTAGCCACAGTTTTTTTTGATCCGTATAACAGTGTCTTTTGGTCAAGTTGAGTGCCATGCAGGCACATACAATTCTGTACAAGAGTCTTAGGCCTTCTGTGTTTTTCAGATTATATTTGGCTTTATTTATGTTTTTTGTGGGGGCCCAAAGCATTAGAGAACAGGGTACAAGGGACTAACAAAGTATGTAGAGAAACAGATGGATTACAGTCCGCAATTGTGGAACTACAAGTGTAGTGACCACCAAAACGTAAATAAAGAATAAGCTGAAAATGAACAGAAAAATATAGAATGCGTAAGACCTTTGCACAGTACTGTACGACTGTCTGATGGAGTGGGGTATGGGATTTCCCATATCAACACCCTGGCACCGCAATAGTAACCTTTGTTTAGCCCTGCAATGGGTTGGCACCCCATTAAGGTTACATGTCTCGAACCCTGCAAGTTCAGTGATGGCTTTTGGCACTCCAGTTACCCTGACCTGGATGGATAAAATTATTATATAGAAATAATATGAAGTAAATACATATCTTTATAAAGCTGTGTTCTAAGCATTTCATTTAGTACACTACTCACAAAAACTAGTGTATATTTAATTATGGGATATTTGATTTTTAGTAGAAAATGTGAAAAAAAAAACTGCTTTATGTTACTTAATAAGCACTTGGTAAGTGCTTCACAAAACACTATTTGTAATTCAAATAACATCCTTATCATTTAACTATTTGACAAACATCAAATATCTAATCAATGAATCTAAATTGTTAAATTAATGTATTTCACACTGACTCAAGAAATTGTGTAGCTGAATAACAACAATTTAAGATATCCAAATTATAGCCCCTCTGCTAGATGTAAAATGAATAAAAAATATTTTAAAATAAGAATATTTAAAATTAAAATATTTTTAAAAGAATATTTTAATTGCATGCATCATGCTTTTTACATGGCACATTACAACAACGCAAATAACTCTTTTTAATGACTGTAAAGACTAAATTTCTTTTGTGTTTTGTTGAATTACCACAACAGATCCAACAGGTTCTAATTGAATTGTATTCTTGGACTACTGCTTGTCTGCACTAGCATGCGATAATGTCTGCTAAGACACTCTGGGTAAGGGCATCTGTTAAATACAATAAATGAAAAATTAATATCCCCACTTTACAGAGCATATCCTATTAAATGTATTTAATATTAGCAGTCATACTTCTTGAGACCCTGTACCCTTTTTGTTTTGTATTTTCCCTCTCTTATTCCTATTACAGTCGTTTCCGGTTAATGGGACCACATCTGGACGCGATCGTTTTGGTCCTAATAACTGGCTGGTCTGATTAAACGAGCATGTCCTATGTTACAAGATGGGACGTGCTATGTAACATATTAAATGTTTATTAAACCTTTATTGTGCAATTTACACGTATAGCG
>JAVSBV010002125.1:0-12966 GCA_033117975.1 Parotocinclus spilosoma | reverse complement strand
CTCACGCCCTCTCACGCCCTCTCACGCCCTCTCACGCCCTCTCACGCCCTCTCACGCCCTCTCACGCCCTCTCACGCACACATACACTCATATATACGCACACTCCCGCGCACACACATTGTAGCGTGTGTAACGTAGTTTCTGGCTTTCGAGTGGTGTTTGGTGTGGTCTGCTACTGTTGTAGCCCATCTGCTTCAAGTTTTGGCATGTTGTGCATTCAGAGGTCCTCTTCTGTACATCCTTGGTTGGAACGAGTAGTTAATTGAGGTACTTTTAAATTTCTATCAGCATAACCCAATTCTACCCTACTCTTACATAAACAACACATAATTGTGCAGAGAACTGATCCTCACTGGATACATTTCTCTTTTTTTGTACCATTCTTTGCAAACTCTAGAGATGGCTGTGTGTAAAAATCCCAGTAGATCAGCAATTTCTAAAATACTCAGAAATACCAGCTCGTCTAGCACCAAAGTTACTTAAATCAATGATGTTTCCCTAATATACATAATTAGTATGATATTAGCGAGTAGATATCCAAGGTAACGAGCAGCTTAACAGGTATACCTATTAAAGTGGTGAATGTATATATTGTATATATTGTTTGTAACGAATAGACACTGTAATCCCTACAATTTGTAATTAAATTTCCTTCATGAAATAAATGTGTGCTCTTTAGGGGGTGAGGCATTGACCACGGTGTGGCGTAACGGCTGTTAACGTGCTATTCAAACATTTACAAGCCATAGGAGTTGTTCACACGTTATTCTGATTTTACATGTTGATTTCCCTGAGGACATAAATTGTACCCATCAGTTTCTCTTTCAACTTATTTAGGAATAAATATGAAACAGGACTAGAAAGAGGGATTATGTTTCACAGTTTGAAACAACAAGCATCCCACCATCCTCAACTCACATTGGTAATTACCACATCACTTCACTTTTCATTTGCATCAAGTTAAACTCGTTTCATTTTCACATGGTTGGTTCTGGCCATTTTACATCAACGATTACTGTTGAAAAAACTCTTTAAGCCTCATTGAAGATTAATGACTTTGTCTAATGTGGTTTGTAATGGTTGTAGGTGTGCAAATGCAAGCCTTTTATGCCTTCAGTCAAGAATTGTAGCGCTGAAAATGAATATTAGATTTCACACTGCAAAATAGAAATTAGTACTAGAAAAACATTACATCAAAGTAGAGATTCAGTAAGGGACACTGAACAGCCCATATACTGTGAAGATAGTAAGTATTTGATACAATGATTTTGCAAGTTTTCCCACCTACAAAGAATGGAGAATTTTGGAATGGAATTCTTATCGTTGGTACACCACAGATTCTGGTAGACAGAATCTAAAAAAACAGTTCATACCAAAAAACCCTATTTTGGACTCATCTAACCAACAAGAACTTCTCCTATGCCTAAATTTAAATTGTAATGCTTTAAATTTAATCCATGACGATGTAGTGTGCTACTAATGGTCATCTTTAAGACTGTGGTCCCAGCTCTCTTCAGGTTATTGACCAGATCCTCTCGTGTAGTTCTGGACTGTTTCCTGACTTTTTTCAGAATCATCCTTATCTCACGAGGTGAGATCTTGCATGGAGCCCCATACCAGGGAAGACTGACAGTCATCTTGTGATTCTTCCATTTTCTAATAATTGCACCAACAGTTGTTACCTTCGCACCAAGCTGCTCGCCTGCCACATACACAGCTGTCTTTTATACACGTAACAAATTCAACAAGGTGCAATTAATACAGGAAATAAGTGCAGAATACTGTAGAAGGGCTCCTTAAAGAAAAACTAACAGGTCTGTGAGAGCCAGAATTCTTGCTGGTTGGTAAGTGATGAAATACTTGTTCTATAAGTGATTTTGGGCAGAACGGTGGCTTGGTGGGTAGCACCGCTGCTTGGCCTGTCTCTAACAGCTGACGTGTACCTACGAAAAAAAATACAGAACTCTTAATTCTTTGTTGCTGGAAAACTGTGTATCAAATTCTTATTTTCCCCACTGTACTTGTCATATATTAGCAATAAAAAATAAGTTTGTTGCTTTACCACATCAATAGGCAAGGGTGGTTCAGTGGGTAGGGTATTGAAGGTTGAGGATGCAAATCCCTTGAGTAAATCTCTTATTCCTCAGTTGCTAGGACTATATCCTCTCACAACTCCCAAGTTAATATGTATATGTATTTATACTTTAAATAAAATAAAGAAACCATCAATGACATTGTTGCTTTGAGATCCATGTAGTCACGTTTTCTTCTATTACACACATTCACTGAAAATGAATAGTTGCCTAGAACAATGTGAATACAAAGTAAATACAGAAGTAAAAAAAAAAAATCTGCACACAACCGTTTAAGTAAGAACAAGGTAAGTGCATTGTACATACAAATGAGCAGCCCTAATGAAATCTTAATGGCCACCCAATGGTCATTGTCTTGTAATTAACACCATGGAAGCTTGGCAGTCTGTTTACAGCCACCTGGACACCAAATTAAAGTAAAGAGGGAAAAGGGGGAGAAACATGAGGTTTAAGTGGAATTGATCCAAGCTTTTATCCAATTACAACCAAGAACACTTTATCAGCGCAATTAGAGCCTTTGTCAATGACAACCACACACTCTCATTTCCTCCCTCTATTTCCCTCCATCACACCTCACACAATACCCAATTACAACTTCACTAGGCGTGAGTGAGAGGCTTCATAGACTTGGTGACAATAAAAGATGACAGAAAGAGATGGGAAAAGCAGAGACTGTGTAAAGATATGTGACATATCATGGATGTCAGTCGCTTTAACATGCTACTAGTGTCTGACAGGGTTATTTCAATGTTCATCTTGCTTCATTTCAAATGCCCTGTTAATGTGATAAAGCCACCCTGCTGCAGACCACCTAAAAGCATGGAGCAGGAGGGCACCTAACAGGAGGGAACACCTAACCACATTGCCTCGTACTAATTCCTACAAGCCTTAAGCACCTCTAGGTATACTTTTTTGCCTCCTAAAATATTTACACTCAAGTGTTTACACATTTAATGTGCACCAAAAGGGTAACATGAAAAATATACTGGGAGTTAATTGCCCTGGTATACATCATTAGAACATTAAATGGTAAGTGGAAAAAAAAATCTGAGCTGAGCTAATGGATACAAAATTATCCTATACATCAATTAAAATTAATATTATACAGATGCAAATCATCTAAGAACTCGACCCAACCAGTTTCGGTTCTTGATCTGAACAATCATGAAGTAAGATATCAAACAATTGTTCATGAGTTCCTAACTGAAAATGGCATAAATAAGAGTCAAGATCAAATGCATCTCAGCATCATTTTTATAACTGAGCATTGTCTCAATGCAGGTGACAATGGAGGGAGGAAACTCAATAAATGCGATGAGAAGTAAACCTTGAAAAAAAACAAAGATTTAAAAAGGAACCCAAACTCATTGGGCAGCCTAATTTTTCTACAGTATAAAGTACACTCCATTACCAAAAAACATAAAAATTCAGGTCGTCTCCATTCGGCGCACTCGCGCCCTTACCTTTAGTGATAGTGGGTTACGTCCGGGGGCTTTTAGTACTGATGGACGCGTACTGGGGGAACGCCCGAGATATTTAGTATGTTAGGGGCACTTTGAGGATCTCCCGTTCCGTACTCGTGCGCTCCTTGCACGCCTGAGCTCATGCTCCCCCTTCGTCAGCACTTAACGAGCCTTATTCCAGCTGGCTGCCTGTCCAGAATGGGACGTGCCCTGGCTTGGCTTACTCGAGCCACACATGCGCCCGAGCTCACGCTCGCCCCCTGACGCTTTGCCGCATTTCGCGATCTGTTCGTGTTCTTCGCGCACCCGAGTTAATACTTGTTTTTGTTTTCCTCTGCGCTCTCTTGAGCCTCACTCTAGTCAGCTACCCTCTCGATCTGAGAAATGTCCCAGCTAGAGTTGCCACCTGGCTGCTTGTTTGAATTATACACGCCCTAGCATGGCTTTCCCCCGCTACATGCGCGTTCGAGCTCACTCTCGCCCTCTGGTGTTCGGACTACCTCTGTGCCTTGCCACTTGGGAGACGTCCCAAATCATGCTTGCCCCATTAGCGCTTCGGCGCCCTCTCGTGATCAGTTCGCACGTTGGAGCCTGTTCAGGAGCCTTACGCTCCGCTCTTAATCCCCTTTTAGTTTTTCTATATTATTTCCCCATTATTATTATACGCCGTAGGATTCCGAGCATCTTGCATCCTTGGGTCCTACCACCAACCACCACATCTTGTAACATTCTTCTATTTAGAAAGATGAGAGCGTTCTGTCATTTACATCACAAGTACACTTCAACTATGAAAAACAAAAGGATATTTAAAAGAATTTATTTGTAAAATATGGTGGTAAATAAATATTTTGTCAATAACAGAACTCAATAACCTTTGTTGGCAAAGACAGACGTTTGTTTGGGATCATTTTCATGCTGGAAGACCCAGCCATGTTCCATTTTCAATGCTCTCACTAATGGAAGGAGGTTTTGGCTTGAAATCTTACAATACATGGTCCCGTTCTTTCTTCCCTAAACCTAGATCAGTCGCCCTGTCCCCTTTGCAGAAAATTAGCCCCAAAGCATCGTGTTTCCACTCCCATGCTTCACAGTAGGTATGGTGTTCTTGGAATGCAACTCAGCATTCTTATTCCTCCAAACACAACAAGTTGTGTTTTTACCAAGAAGTTATATTTTGGTTTCATCTGACCACATGATATTCTCACACTCCCCTTTTCTTCATCATCCATATATCTGGCAAACTTTAGACATGCCTGAACATGTACTGGCTTAAGCAGAGGGACACACCTGGCACTGCAGGATTAAAGTCCCTCTCGGTGTAGTGTTACTTATGGTAGCCTTTGTTACTTTGGTCTCAGCTCTCTGCAGGTCGTTTATCAGGTCCTGGGATTTATGCTTACCATTCTCATAATCATTTTGACCCCATAGGATGAGATCTTGTGTGGGACCCCAGATCGAGGGAGATTATCAATGGTCTTGAATGTCTTCCATTTTCTTACAATTGTTCCCACAGTTGATTTATTCATACCAATCTGCTTTCCTATAGGAGATTCAGTCTTCCCAGCCTGGTGCAGGTTTACAATTGTCTTCTGTGGTCCTTCCTGGTGTCCTTCGTCCTTTGGTCCTGGCAAGGCTGTGGACAGGTGTCTTTTATACAAATAACGAGGTCAAACAGGTGCCATTAATACGGGTAACGAGTTGAGTACAGAAGAGCTTCTTAAGAAGAAAAAAAAAAATCTTTCTTGTTTGTGGGTGACCAAATACTTATTTTGACCCCATAATTTACAAATAAATTCTTTTAAAATTCTACAATGTAATTTCCTGGATTTTATTCTCATTTTGTCTCTCATAGTTGAAGTGTACCTATCGTGGAAATTACAGACCTCTCTCATCTTTCTAAGTAGGAGAACCTGAGCGGCTGACTAAATACATTTTTCCCCACTGTATGTATTTATTAAAAACTGGGTCTTGCCACAAAAACATTGTGTAAAAAATTGTTTCCCCACTGTCTATAAAAAGGCATTAATTGGTACTTTTGGGTAGTGTACTGACTGCTAGACATGCTTCTATGACATACTCCATTACATTTTGCCCAGTTGACACATACTTTGATAGGGGCACAGAACTGAAAAAGCAGGATGGTCGTTTTGACTAACTGCTTGCCATTTAGACTGTTCTGTCCTAGCTGTTAGGTGGTGGAAACTGTGGTTTAATGAGAATATGTACACACACACCAAACAGGTTCTGAGCAGCCCAGACAGACCACCAGTAGAAAAGAACTCCCACAGCTCCACTGCGCACCATCCAGGCAGGTGGCACCTTCAGTGCACACCCCTTCTCTGCCCGGACCATTACCATGTGCTAAGCAGGAAAAAAAAAATTATAATGGCAATTACATTTGCTGTCATTAACAGTTAGCCACCGTGGCCTTTGTTTTTCAGTTGTGTCATGAACAAGAAACTTGGACGTTAAGGATGATGACAGGAGAAATTAAGGCAAACAATAGAAGAAAGTAATGTAATTATTTTAAAAGCTGTACAAAGTACTAAATGCAGGTGTTGTGAGCTTTAAATAAATATATTTTATGTATTTTTCAAGCCATTAGCTCATTAAAATAGTAGAAAAGAACAGAATTATTGTAAAAACATTTGTGTGCCACATGCAACATATTTAAATCTACAACCATTACACAAAATGTGCATAGAAAGCTTTGCTGAAGCTGCTTAGATGTGAGGAGAATAGAAAAGCTTTCAATCCAACCAACATTTTAATCCATAACAGCTGTGTGAGACGTACAGCTTACAGACTTCACAACCTAAACCCGTGCACCCTGCTGGGGTTTTATGACATGTGTTGTGCCTATTTCATTTTCACTTGAGTAGATCATTAAAGTGTTACTGCCACAGCAATGCACTGACAGTACACAGTCTTTGTTGTGTCTCAATGTTAATGACGTTTAACACGTAAAAAACAAATATGCCATTTGTTTAACATACTTAGGCTAACTGCCTTAATTAAAGCTGAACTGACTATATCTGTGAATTGTCCCAGTTTCCTTTGATGCTTATGTATGTACAGGAAGTAGATTGTTAAAGAGGTGCTGAGGTAGCACTTTTATAAAACTTTGATGTTTTAAGGATTTTAAGGATGTTAAAGTAAGGCTCTGCTATACCACAGCATAGAGAAACAGGCATAGGAAGACATACGACTGCTAACCTCATTTTATTAAGAAATTTGGTTTTCTTGTAATGTGATCATTTAGAGTTACTACATGTATTAGTTTTCTGATCTCTTAATAAAAAATGAGGGTAATAATAGAGGGTATCAAATGTTTAACTGACAAGTCTGGCCAGTATCCAATTTGCTAATTAAGGTCAGTACTGCTGCTGATTTGATTCAGAATATTGGATCAGTGCATCACAACTGGTCATCAGTCCTGATCTAGAGGTGTTTCATTTATATTTGGCTTGTCACCAGAGGCTGCAGTTGATATTTGAGAGAGGTGGGATTGTTTCGCAGATATATTGACTCTATTGACTTAACATTTCTTTCAACTGTATGTGGGGCAGCAGACTGGCAACGGGCGGCGCAGAGACAGGCTCCTCCAGGCAGGCGCTTTCCAAAGGACAAACTTAATGCACGTCCACCATTGATCTGCTGGGTTAATGTGCAGCAGGGGCCTTAGAAAGGTCCACTATCGCTCATATGCCCAAAGCTGAATGGCTTTCATGCTGAGCTATTGACGACAGCTCTGTTTAGCACTTACACAGCTAAATCTATACTGCTCCCTCTTCACCCCAGCTCAACGGGTTAGCTTAAGGGTGTTAAATATAAACAAACAAACAAACAAACAACCTTACTGTTTTCTGTACTTAGTGTCATATTTATTGAAGTCAATTCACATCTTTCTCATAAATAGTCCTGAAACAGGCAAGGATACAAGATTGGAAATGCTTTTCTTGTATCATGTTTGTGTGGATGACTTTCCTTAATTTCACATTCCAAAAAGGTGGGATAGGGCAATTTAGGGCTAGTGATAAGTAAAAAAAAAATTAACAGAATTTCAACAGGCTTAGTTGGTAGCATCGCCGGCTCTTAGCAAGAAGGTCCTGGGTTCGATCCCAGGGTGGAGTGGCCTGGGTCCTTTCTGTGTGGAGTCTACATGTCCTCCACGTGCATGCATGGGTTTACTATGGGTATTCAGGTTTCCTCCAACAGGCCAAAGAGATGTATGTTAGGTTAATTGAATACTATAAATTGCCATTGATTAGGTCACCATGACAGGTGGATTGACGCATCGGTAGGAGTATATCTCATTCGTATCAATTACTGTGTCTAATGACCCAGGTGGAAACGAACGTGCACACAAGCGGACCCTGCTGTAGCATAAAAAATGCTAGGAAGAAGATGTCAACAGGTGATTGTAATATTAGACTTAAATTTAAATTGCAAAATCAGCATCCAGGGGAGTCAGAGTCTCTGAGGAGCAAAGATGGCCAGAGTTACTTGACCTGTTATCTAAGACTAACCTAATTTGTTAACCTAAGACTTGTCCAGGTTATCAAATGCGTACGAACATTAATCTTATAAAGGGGTTTGCATATTTCACCTTCTACACTGCAAAATACTATTAAATAATTTAAGGAATCTGAAAGAATTTCAGTCCATAAAGGGGAAGGGTACAAACCTAAACTGCAGAGGCGTGATCAAACTTTTATCAAGCACGAGAACATTGGAAACGGGCACTTAAAACTTTACTGTGCACAAAAGATGTTAACCTTCAGAAGTAGCATAAACTGTTCTGGGCTCAGAGGTCTTTAAGATGGGATATATTGGAAACATGCATGGTGGTCAGATCAATCAGAATTCCAAATATTTTACAAAATAAATGCAGAAAAGTTCATTGACATTTTAGAGCAACATTAATTCCTTCAAGATGACTTATTTTCCAGGGACTTATATGCATTTATCAACAAAACAACAAAAAAAGTAAAATCAGAAAAAGTTAGGACTGAAATATGCAAATCCCTCTTTGTGCCTGTCCTATTTTAAGTAGTACTTCACTTTTCAGTACTGCAGTTGGAGTAAAGACAATTCTAACTCTTGATGTGTTTAAAGACATTGTGCACTTTTTTGTAACAAGCTGTAAATGGTGTTTGTAAACGTATATGCCTGTCTCTATATTGTATATTCGAACTAACTTGTAGCTATATAAACAGGTATACATTTATTCACTGAGTGCCCGTTTCCTTCCATGTTGTTTATAATACTGTCTGTCTATGTATATTTGGCTTCCAGCAAGCAAAAGTATCAGGTCCATCATACCAAGTGTATAAATTCAAAAATGCTGTGCATGTGTGTTAAGAATGTAGAGTAGGTACATTCAGGCCCCTTGAAATTTTTCACTCTTTGTTTCATTGCAGCCATTTGCTAAACTCATTTTGTTTATTTTGGTTCTGATTAATGTACACTCAGCATCCCATCTTGACAAGAAAAAATTGACGTAGAATTTTTTTTTTTGTATATAAAAAAAAAAAGAAAAAACTGAATTATCACATGGTCATAAGTATTCAGACCCTTTGCTGTGGCACTCATATTTAACTCACAAGCTGCCCATTTCTTCTTATCCTTCTTAAGATGGTTTTACTTCTTCATTGGAGTCCAGATGTGTTTAATTGAACTGATTGGACTTAATTAGGAAAAGCATACACCTGTCTATATAAGATGTGCAGCTCACAGTGCATGTCAATGCAAATAAGAATCATGAGGTAGAAGGAACTGCCCAAGGAGCTCAGAGACAGAATTGTGGCAAGGCACAGATCTGACCAAGGTCATAAAAAAAAATCTGCATCACTCAAGGTTCCTAAGAGCACAGTAGCCTCCATAATCCTTAAATGGAAGAAGGTTGGGGTGACCAGAACTCTTCCTAGATCTGGCCGTCCAGCCAAACTAAGCAATCGTGGTAGAAGAGCCTTAGTGAGAAAGGTAAAGAAGAACCCAAAGATCACTGTGGCTGAGCTCCAGAGATGCAGTAGGGAGATCACTGTATCACTGCAGTCCTCCACCAGTCAGGGCTTTATGGCAGTGTGGCCCGACAGAAGCCTCTCCTCAGCGCAAGACATATTAAAGTCTGCATAAAGTTTGCCAAAAAACACATGAAAGTCTCAGACTATGAAAAATACGATTCTCTGGTCTGATGAGACGGAGACTGACTTTTTGGCGGTTATTCTAAGTGTGGGGAAAACCAGGCACTGCTCATCACCTGCCCTATGCAATCCCAACAGCAAAACATGGTGGTGGCAGCATCATGATGTGGGGTGTTTTTTAGCTGCAGGGACAAAACGACTGGTTGCAATTGAAGGAAAGATGAATGCATCCAAGTAAAGACATATCCTAGAAGAAAACCTCAGTCTGGGCAGAAGGTTCACCTTCCAAGACAATGACCCTAAGCACACAGCTAAAATAACAGAGTGGCTTCGGAACAACTCCATTCTTGACTGGTCCAGCCAGAGCCCTAACCTAAGCCCAATTGAACATATTTGGAGAGACCTGAAAATGGCTGTCTACCAACATTCACCATCCAACCTGACGGAACTGAAGAGAATCTGCAAGGAAGAATGGCAGAGAATCCCCAAATCAAGAACCAAAACATCATTCCTTATGGCTCTACTAGCTCAAATAGTGCTTCTACCAAATACTGAGCAAAGGGTCTGAATACTTATGACCATGTGATATTTTAGTTTTTTTTTTATATATATTTGCAAACATTTCTACATGTCTGTTTTTTTCTGTCAAGATGGGATGCTGAGTGTACATTAATGAGAAATAAAATGAACTTTTTGATTTTAGCAAATGGCTGCAATGAAACAAAGAGTGATCAATTTAAAGGGGTCTGAATACTTTCCGTACTCAGTGTATAACAATTTACGACTGTAATTCAAAAGACCTGCAAAAATCACCACATTTAGCCTTGCTTTTCCTTGTCAGGGTCGCGGTAGGGTCCAGAACCTACGTAGGACAGCAAAGTATAAAGGCACACACAAGGCTGTCTGTGGTCACTGTTGCAGCACCAGGAGATGTTACCCTGACAAGATTACCCCAAGTCAGACAAAGTCAATCAATATATGATGCTCGACCTAAGCAGAAAGCACTGGTGGGACTTGAAACATCATTAAGGTGATTATGTCTAACATTGACTGGTAATGATTAATTAAAGAACACACGTGCGTGAGTTACCCAGAAAGTGTTTATTTATTTGTTATTATACACTGAATGAATATCTTAATTTGGGAACCTAATGCACAATCCAGGTCATTCTATACTATTCACTGTTTCTGCAAGTCTACACAATAAAACAAGTGGCACGTCTGGTCTCAGCATGATGACCAATAAATGGTTTATAGGAGAACCACATGGCAGGGCAAACATTGATTTTTTTTTTCCCCAAATACCATTTTCTGCAAAGCACTCAATATAACAGTCACAAATCTTTTAAACCACAGCCCACTTCACATGATTTTTTGGCAGTTCAGACTTTCATATCCTAAATTATCTATTAAAACCCCATTTATTAGTGACAGTTTAATGGATTTTCAATAATTGAAAATATTGTACTTTAATTCATTTCTATTAAGGTAAATTCACAGAAATGAACTGCCACAAATAAGACTGATGGTTTGATAAAGACATCACACTGTCCAGTGTGTGCTTGTGCGCCAGTCGTAGTACTGAATTCAATGCATTACTGACACTATCTGATGATAATTAACATGCTTTGTGTAGACCTAAATAAAAGTGACTGGATTTTCACAATGTCAGAGTTGCAATGTGACAAAGTGGACAGTAGTTATGCAAGGAAGCGTGGCAAAATGAACTGTGACGGTAATGCACTAAACATGATCAGAGTTCATCCAAACAAAGCCCTACATGTGCGGACAGTAAATACAAGAAATAAAAGAAAAAAAACAGAATACTTATCATCAGTACAATACTGATAACTAATATCTCATGTGCCAGACGCATTGTCAAAGCACAGAGTTTAACTGAATATTCATCTGTTTTAAGTAAGGAACCTGCTATTGCAATACATTCACGAGCCACTTTAATAGGTACACCGGTTCAACTGCTCATTAATAAATATATATCTATACAGCCAGCTCAAGAAGAGCTGCTGGATTTCAAACTAAAGAGCAGAATGGGAAAATAAAATGGTAAATTATGTTACTTTAAATGTGGAATGACTGTTTGGTGCTATATGGACTGGTTTAACTGTTTCAGAAACTGCTGATGTTCTGAGATTTTCACACACACAATCATCTATAGGGTTTAAATAGAATGGTCCAAAGAATTTTTTTTTTAGTTTAGTTTTAGTTCTGAGCCAAAATGTCTTGTTGATGCCAGAGCTTAGTAGAAAATAGTCACAGTAACTAAAATAATGTTTGCAAAATGTAGAACCTTGAAGCAGATGGGCTGTAGCAGCAGATCATCACACAGGGTGCCACTACTGTTAGCTAAGAACAGGCAAAAGTGGCTACAATTCACATTGGCTGAACAAAAGATTAGGAAAAGAATTACCTGGTCTGATGAGTTTCGAATTTATGCAGCAGCATTTGGATAGTAAGGTCATATATTTGAAATAAATAATATGAATACACGGATCCACCCTGCTTTGTATCAACAGTTCAGGCTGGTGGTGGCAGTATAATGGTGTGGGGATTTTTTTGGGCATACTTCCATCCCCTAAATACCAACTGAGCCTCAATTGTGAGGTAATAAATCAATACCTGTGCAGCTATAAAGATACTACACACACGAACTGGAGGTGATTGTGAAGCTACCAGCAATATAGTTATTGTAATCTAGTGAAAACAAATTTGTCTAAATAGGTTAAAAACAACCAGAGTTAAAGCTGGTAACTTACTTAAGCAGCTGTGTCCATAATGCACCATGAAGTCAGCTCCAAGGGCTCGGGCAGTGAAGTCATCTACACAGCAGGCCCCATAGGTCACGTCGCCCATCACCAAAGTGTCTGCTCCTGTAAAGCTGATGCACACAACAGCAGCCAGTTAAACAATGTTAAGAAAACAATAGTTATGAGCTAATTTTAGTCTGATTTTATGTAAACAAGATTTGAAAACCTGTGAAAACTGGTGTAATGCTTGAGCCACTTTTTTTCCTCTATGTTGTAAACGAACTAAACCTATAGCCTAGAGCCCCTTTATGGCTGGTTCATGTTCCTGATTGAGCAGACCATAACTCTTTAGTGGAAATAATATTGCATAAAAATAGGCCATACCCCAAATAGTAATAACTTCAAACTGCTGATGAAGAATTGAAAAACACACACACACACACACACACACACACACACACACACACACACACACACACACACACACACACACACACAC
>JAVSBV010002105.1:0-12969 GCA_033117975.1 Parotocinclus spilosoma | reverse complement strand
CTTATTATACGACGTGGGATATACTTATCCTGCATACTTGGGTCCTATTAAAAAACACCACCACTGCTCGTAACACATTCCTGCTTTTCAGTTCTTGCAAATATGTTGGGAAGGGGGCAGTTTAGAGGGCATTGGGATTTTAATAAAAGCTAAGGAAGGATCTGATTTTTAACAGGTAATGTCAACAGATGACTGTAATCATGACTTGGTACAAAAGCATATCTGCAAAAGGCTGAGTTTTTGATGGGCACAGATGGGCAGATGATCTCCAGTCATGCTTAAGAGCATTATTGAAATGTTTAAAAAGAATGTTACTCAAAGAAATCTTTAAAGGCATTAACATATTAATTTCTCTACAGTGCATAATATGCATGAACACTTACAGGAATATGGAGGGATTTCAGAGCGTAAAGGCCAAGGGCACAAACCTAAACTGAACACCTGTGATTATCCATCCCTCAGAAAGCACTGCATCAAGATCCACCATTCATCAATAGCTGATATAACCACATGAGCAAGGGATTACATTGACAAACATTTGCCAAGTACTAAAATATGGAGTTACAAAGAAGCCTTGTGTTAACAATGTCCAGAAGCGACGGCAACTTCTCCGAGCTTTTTTAGGGACATCCATGCATTTTTCAAAAAGACAATCCAAAACATGACATGACATATAAATCATGGCCATGAAAGAAGAGGACTGGCCTGCCTGCAGTCCTGATATGTTCCCAACGTAAATGCATAATACAGGGATGGCAGACCCATACTGTTGCACATCCTAGGACACATTTGCAGAATTAGAAAAAATAGCAACTTTAATATTTTATTGCTTGGTATGCTTTTTGCCACAACATCTTTTGAGCGTTGCAATGTTACAAAATGGTAAATGCCATACCGTCCAAACTTTTTTTGGAATGTGTTGCGGGACGAAATGCATGTATGGATGTTTATTAACAAATGTCTGAAATTAAGTAAAGGTCAACGTAAATGTAAATGTATATTTTTTATTCAAATTCCTTCGACTTTTGGAATCAGAATTTTCCCAATTTTAATACTGTTCCAACTTTTTTTGATTTGGGTTGTAGCTTAGAGATGATCTCAGACAAGAGTGGTTAAGAGTTTTGTAGAAACTTTCAAGCAGAAACTACTGTGAGTGAGTCTTCATTCCTGTTTTAATCATTAGTTGCAGATGCATGAGATTTAGTATATGCATGGCCCTCCAGTTTGTTCCCACACCACAAAAATACTGCATCACTGTACATCCCAAGTCAGAAAAAGTTGAGGTGGTATAAAAAATGCAAATAAAAAACATGCAGTGTTCCTTAACATTTCCTTTGTCTTTCATTGCAGACAGTATGCTGTTTTTCCTGGTCAACTTCATTTCACTTGTTAATTAACGTTCATTCCTGGATTTCAAGCCTGTAAAAACAGGTTGAAAAAATAGTGAAAAAGTTGGAGGAGTTTCATTTATTGCATTATGCATTTATCCAAGTCAGGGTTGTGGTAGAGCCAGTGCCTAGCTGGTGACATTTTGTGCAAGGCAGGAACAACCTTAGACAGGGTGACAATCGATCATAGAGCACATACAATATGACACACTTTGGAAATACCAGAAATACACACACGCCTTTGCAATGTGGGAGGAAACAGGAGTTTCACCCGTGCAGACATAGGAAGAACATGCTAACTCCACACAGGCAGTGCCCAGGGTCAGAATTGAACAGGGGATCTTGGAGCTTTTTACCACTGTGCCACCCAGTTAAAATTAAAATGTATCTGAATAGCTATATGGGTATAGGTATCACCGTACAGCACGAAAATGACCCTATACATTAAGGCCATCAAGTCTGAGCCCTGACCTGAATTTGAAAGAAAATATGTGAGTGGGCCAGAAGATAGTAAAAGTTGTGAAGTGCTGGTTGAGACAAATCCAAAAAGACTGATGTCTGAAATTAAGACAAAATGGAAGCTGATCTCTTTTCCAATCCTCGTGTATTAGCATCTTTGACTAATCAGTAAGTGTGGAATAACCTGTGTAAAACCATAAACAGCAGTATTCAACAAACAAAAGTGGGATCACAATGCAAGCAGGGAGACTGTTAGCTTTTTCACTCTAGTTTCACTATAGTTTCATAAACCATACAGTTTCTATCTGCAAAACAAATAAACAATTTTTAAAGTCATTAAGTAGAAATTACTCAGAATCAAGTGTCATCCTGTACTAATTCCTCCAATTTAGAAAATAGTGTCGATCATCTGAATTGACTGGTAAATACTAACATAACATGGTTACAAATAACCATAATATATACCGGCGTATTTAGTTAAATGTATGTAATATATGGTGTATATAATGAAAAATAAATATTTTTTAATATAATTGAAACTTTGAATGATGGAGATATTTAATAATTCATGGTGGCTCTGTGAGAGAAAAGAAAAGGTTCTGGGTTTAGTACCCAGATGGTGAGGTCAGGGTCCTTTCTGTGTGGAATCTGCATGTCCTCCTTGTGTCTGTGGGGCTTTTTCCCACAGTCCAAGGACCTGTTGGGTTAATTTGTGTCTTTAAAGTGTCCCTAGTGTCTAAGTGTAAATGAGATACTATGTCGGCACCTTGTCTAGTGTTATTTTACTACCTTACACCCTGTGCTGCCAGCTAGACACTGGCATCTTGCAACCCTGGCCAAGATCAGAAAAGTGAATGAATTAATCAGGATTCTGGCTTTAATGGCTTTAAAGAGCCATTAAAACAAAGTATTTAATCAAATGTGCTTCTTCTGTGTATTATTATTATTATTATTATTATTATTAATAATAATAATAATAATAATAATAATAATATTATTATTATTATTAATTATTATTATTTGTATTATTATTATTAAAAACACAGCAGGCACTGTAATGGGAAAAGTCATTTTATGTTCTGATAAACAACTGGACAGATTAAAAGTTTATAGATTTCTTGAATGGCGGTGGGCATAATTTGTGATGTTAGAAACAGTTTATTTCGCTTAGATAATTCTGTCTCTAGAGTAATAATTAAAGAAATTTGTATAATACACCTGTATTATACAAAGAAATCAGTTTTGAAAACGAGATTTTAACAGATTTTATGATTTTTCAGACTATGATCTTAATGCAATAAATATTTGCTGTTTTTTAGACAGATCAGTTTTTGTAATATTCATTTTAGTTTTACTGAATTGATACAATATGTAGGCATAGTAGCAATTCACTGTGTAACCATGCAGCTGAGTCAGGCTTGTCATTGGATTTGCTGCAGCAAAGAGCCCTTACCGGACTTAGTAGGTTGTCTGTGGTCATCATCATATTTTCAGCAAAGATATTTGCACACTATTAATTAAAATAAAATGAAATCTGATATCATAAGGTATAATAGAATGCATCTGCTTATACTGATCATAAGGATCACAGTGGGTTCTAGAGACTATCCTTGAATTCACTAGGTAGACTGCATGTAATACTTTTATATTATGTTGTTTTTGTATACTACCAATCTGTTGATAAAGCAGTATAGGATGATAAATTGTAATAATAATTATCAAGATTCACACATAATTATTGTTAATTAATACAGATAATTTAATTAGTATGTATAATATAAATCATTTTTGTACACTAATTTGTGGTGAAGTTTCCAATTAATGCAAATTAGATTGACATAGTTGTGATAATAATGAAGTGCTTGGAAGATGTAGGGATACTTGTACCTGTTTTGACCATGGCATTACATAAGTCTTCATTTAGATAACATTTGTAACATTTTACATAAACACAAACTTGTCTCATCTCTGTTTTCTGTTTGCCAGGAAATGGCAAAAAGTGGCTATACTGCTGTGGTGCATACATATTAATTCTAGGAGAATGAAAAAACTTCCCTCCGATTCTGTTTTTTAATTAGGTAATGTAATCTTTAAAGTATGTGTGTGTCATGACTTTTTTAATTAACTGTTGCACTTTGAATTATGAAGTGCTAAAGAAACATGATTGCACTGATGAAGGTAATGGCATGATAAGCTCTTGCTGGTGTACATGACATGTTCATCAGCCTCAAAATTACATCTCTTGTATGATTTTAAACAAGACATATATACTAAAGTAGCAAATCTATATGAATTAAATCACTTGGAAGTTTATTATTGATGTCTCTTAAATAGGCTATATTCTGAGTTAAATTTGTGCAAATTTTCCTAGTAAAATCATGAGTACAGCCACAGTAATAATGTATTTTATAATGGAGGTTGTAGTTATGGTTCACTTGACTCACTGATGGAATCTCAGTCAGTCTAGTTTTGCACATTTACCCAACACTTAATTCCATTTGCAAGTCTTGTTAAAGGGGTGCAGCATTTTCCATAGCATTAGTACCATTTATTTGACTTAGTTTGCCAAGTGCATTGTTGTTCTTTGGTGTGCGTAGCCAGCGATGCAACTTTATTGGTCTCTAACCAAAAGCAAATGTGGACATAATGAAATGTCCCTCAACATCAGTGCATATTTGCAGATGCTGTTTACAATCATTTGCAGCAGTACGTCTGCTTGGGATAACACTGAGCTGTAGGTTTCCTAGAAGCAACCCAAATTGCATGATCAAGCAGACCAACACAACGGACTATTTGTTTCATTTAAAAGATGCAGTATTCTTTACACTTTATTAATACAGGTATTCTTATACAGATTTTTCATTAGAGCTGAATTATGCATGGATTTTTACATATTCAAAACAGTATGAGAACATTTCAGTGTTATGTTAATGTTTTCCTCTTTGATTCTCATACCCTTGAAAAATATGTACCGTGTCAGTCTACATCGCTCTGTTGCCAACAAAGGCATGTACAACAGATTGCACTTGTTGCAAATTAGCATGAATGAGTGGCAGCTGTGCTACAGACTGGTCTCTGACCCCAACACCCTTAGTGGACAAGACCAGTATTGCCCCAGAATTTGGCCCAAAACCAAGACATCCAATTACAGACAGTCACAGCCAGACATGGACCCAGCAGAGCAAGACCCTAATAAACTGGCCCTACAGAGACACAGAGCCACTTTTAACCAACATGCACAGCTGCTGCAGGAGATAATTTAGCAGCTGAAGCTCATTTTAGAAAGACAAAGACCACAACCCTAATCAATCCACAGTGTGCATTAACCAACTATGCTCTTGGTGAGGCTGACACCTATAGCCAGCCCAGAGGCATGTGGTGGGCATACGGGTAGTTACAAACTGCAGCCCTCCTGATTCTCCACAGAACGGGCTTAAGTGTGCAAGTTGTTTGTTCAGTGATAAGGCCTTAATGGATCTTTGATAACCCCAGTGGAGGAAGGGAGATGGTGCCACACCTCCTATAGAGCTCACAAGGCAATCACTTGCCATGTGTGAGTTCTACATACTGGCGGGGGGTTAGAACATGGAATTATTGATGGCTCCAGCAAGGGCTGAGAAAAATTCTTAGGAATGAGCGGATCACCCGTGCATGTGCTGTAGGCTCTGTATGATATTCATATTTATTTAGATAATCATATCCAGCAAAGGCCCAATATTGGTGGCTTAGTGCTTGTCTGTCAGCTCTGCCAGATGACTTGCCTTGGGACCTTACCCCAACGGTCTGGGCAGAACCTGTACGCCTCTCATGAACCATAAGCTGTGTACAATGCTTAGGACCCATGTGGGCTCAGAATCAATAGATAGTTTTATTAGTATATTTATTTATAGTTATTTATATATATTTATAGTTTATTTTATTTATTTAGTAATAGTTTTATTGACTCTGCCCTAAGTTTTCCCATGAAACCACCTGAACATCCACTATTCAAGCCTTAACCATGCACAATCCTGGGACTTCTGTCTCCATCAGCACGACTCCTGCATTAACTGGCTCACCCAGTTGTTGCCAGCTTGAGGGCTTAAGTGCAAGGGCATCTGCCTACAGGGTTTAGGCAAACCATAGTGTACTGTTTTCCCAATAAGTTTTACAGGACCACATCTCTCCAGGGCACTTTGTCCAGCAGAACCACTGGATGACCTACGTTCCCACCGTTGTGCCATGTCATATTACAAGTCATATCACATATGCCACAGACAAGGCAACCAACGCAACCCAATCATTATTATTATTATGATAATTAGTATTGTTATTTCGTCCAATTAACTGGTGTCTGGCTGCAACTACTTGTTGAGAACTTGTTCAATGTTTTTTAATACTTTTGCATGCACTACAAGCTTTGCTAGAGCACTTTGTTACTTGTTACATGACAACTGCATTAGCAACACAGGCAATTACGGGAGTTCTGTACATTATATGGCAATGCTGAAAACATGATTCATGCCTGATTTGTCAATACTTAAGCTACAAGCTAAGTTTTCTGACTATTTGACTATGATTTTGTGGCTTTAGAGAAAGACACTTTAAATTATTGTAATTTTAATGGCTTAACATTAGCTATAGTGCACCATGGAATACATTAGCATTCTAATTGGTTATTCTATATGTTTTATTGCTGACATTATTGGATGATTCTCTCATTGTCTTATATTCCCTGCAGGGACTAATGGCAGCCTTTCATTCCATAAAGCGGATACTGTGACATGCATATGAATTGAGGCCTAGAATTTATTTTAAAAGCCTCACTAATGGAAACAAATTTTCTAAAGCTTTCAAAGTTTAGGTCAAGGGGCTGTTGGCAATATGTGTAGCTTCTGCAGGTGCAGCATGTGCAAACATATTTTTTGAGATTATAGCCTCCCTTTGTGCCGGACTTGCTTATTCCTATCTGCCTTCTGTGTTTTAATTGGAGAAGAACGCATTTACATGCCAGAGTGTCTGCATAGTAAAGCAAGATTAGTTTGCTTCAGGGAGGAGTGGGACTTGTCCCTGCTTGCGGTCAGAGAATGAGCACACTATATTTTTCTCTGTTCAATTTGAATACATTTATTATGGTTAATACACTGTGGTAGAGAATTTATTTATAAAGTTTCATGTTTTATATACCATACAGAACGATCCTTAGTTGATCGTCAAATAAAGTTTATGATCCTTGAGTTGAATTATGACTAACGTGCCAGGAAAATTGTACACAGCACAATTGTGCACACGTACAGGGGGCAGTGGCTGTGCAGGCAGGCCAGTGAGACAGTGCCTGCAAGCCTTAGCACCAATAGCTTACTTGGGTCAGAAACCTTACCTCTCAGTCTGAATGCCTTGATGATGAAGATGGAGGATTGTTGACTTTTCCTGAACACTAGGACAGGAAGCTACTTCTTTTGAATATTGTAATGCTGAACAAATTATGTGTTATAATTTCTAATCTGACGTATATTAAATCAGGCATGATATTGTTTTTTATACTGTGAGGTATACTTTGGAATGGCATAACTCGCAGAGGTAAATAAAGTTAGGAGATTAAAAAAGGTTTATTAGTAAACTATCTATTCATCAAGTGAACAATGTTCTCCATTGTTAAAGGGAAATTTCAACTACATTATAAATCAGGGTTGTACTCATGATGTGTGAGATTTAGTACAAATTTGGCTAACATTCCTAAGCATTCAGAGTACATGAATACACATGCTCTAAGTATAAGAAAAAATGTTATCCTTATGTGTGGATTGATATATTTAGCCTCGCCCATTCCTCATTGAGTCATGTCAGTCCAGATGTGTTGCCATGAACTTGGACATGCACTACCATGCACCACCATATGGTATCACGCATATCATTAAAACCACCTTCTTGTTTCTACATTGTCCATTTTATCAGCTCAGTTCAAGATTTAAAACACATCAGTGTCACTGCTGGACTAAGAATAGTCTAAAAATCAAAACATCCACATCTAGGCACTTAGCAGCAGCTGATATAATCTTGGCAATTACAACTGTTACAATCCAAGCAAATTTTGGGTCAGCAGCCAGCAGTGCCAGCCTGGCAGAGTTGGTTTTTGAACCCTGGTTCTTCTGCTCCGTAGTCCAGTATCTTAACTGCTGGACCACTAGAGCCCTTATAAAGCCAAAAACATCCTGTGATCACTGAGGAAGGTGGCATCACAACAATAGAGCTGTCTCTATTTGAGTGTGGACGTGTAAAATAATTCCAGAAGCACAGTTCCACTTGTACCAGCGCAACACACTGAAATGCCACCACCATATTGTGCCAATAACCTCCTGACAACGATCCAGCATCAAAACTGTTCCTGATCTGTGTTGGTCTAGTGGAGATTCTGACCTCTAATGCATAGGGTGAAAGGGGGCTAAGGATGTATTTAGAGCAACAGACAAATTGGAGTGTAAAAACACTAAGTGGTAGATGGAGCTAATAAAATGGGTAAAAGCAAGGTTAGAGAGTAGAAACAAGGAGATAGTTTTAATATTATGTCAGAAGTTGGCAGTGGGGACGGTAGAGACGCCTTGCCCTATGGCTTACAAATTTGCTGTTATTAAGAAACATCTGTCCATGTGAATTTACATGTGCAATTTGGCATGTGCAGTGCTAAGTGAGGTGAAATTAACTTGAGGACAACAGAAAAAGGACTGTTCAGGTATTCACTGTAATAACTATAAGTGAACAAAATGGTGCACTGAAAAATGCTGCTTGTTTCAAGGTTGGATGTTTTAAAATGCCTCTGGGACAATGTGCTATTTCAAGATAAGTCAAAAGTGACTTATCTAAGAAGTTAACTCTTTGATAAAAATGCACAATGCTTAGTTTGGAGGAGAAAAAGGAAAACACAACAACACCAAATCTCATTTTTGCTGTGAAATGTGTTTAGCTGTTTCAGGGCCAGTGTAATTTGGTGTCACTGGGAAAACCAATTAATTTAAAAATCACATTTACAAACTTGTCTAGAGAACACACAAACAGAAGTGGGAAGATGAAAGAAATTGCCGAAAGCACATGAGTAAATTAACCAGTGAATGATTTAAAGGAATATGTTCGGACTTGTTGCCAAAAAATTAAGAACAACTACAGGAAACATTATTGCTCATAAAGGAAATTCTACCAGTTATAATAAATGCAAGGTATATACCTTTGAAGCCTATACAGCAAATTATGAATCAGTGTGCTTAATATAAATTCATAGTACACGGGTATTAGTGATTTTAGCTTGTACATAATGCATTTAACTATTATAATGACCCGTGCACTTCAGACAATAGTTTATGGGCTATTAATGCTATCTGGGTAGATCACAGAAAGTTCATAAACCTTACTTATACATAAAACTTTCTTTCAAGGATGTCATCAGACCTACTGTACTGGGCTACATGGCCCAGTAAAATGTTGCTCTGCCCCACTAAATTCATGGTGGTAAAAAGGCAGTTTTATCCTGGATTGCTGAGCAGAACTACAGAACATGGCATACAAATTAACCACATAATGCCGCAGCATCTTTCCAAATGCTCATAACGACCCAGCATCTTTTCAAAAGGGCGGTTTCTTTCGGTTTTTGGATTAATGGACGTCTGTAAAATAAGGTACAGGAGCTGTATGTTTTAACCAATTATAACCATATAATCTACAAACAGTACATATTAGATCATCAAAGCAAAGGAATGCATTAAACTTCATGATACAACAGCATAAACAGAATGAATGCAATTAAATAAAAAAATATTTAGTATGAATTTGTTCTTCATGTCTCATCCATAGCAAGGTAATGCCCAGTTTACTGTTAAATCACTCAATCTATTTATCTTATCTTTATGCACAGTTGTGCCCCTATGACCGAGACTGATTTTCAAACAGACAGGTACAGCTATGTCACTCTTAATTATGTGTGCCCCAGTACACGTAGTCAGGAAACGCCCTGACTTCGAGTTATAAATAGAAATCTAGATATAAAATAATAACCATACGCTGAGCTGTTTCCCCTCTACACATTTACATTGTAATTTCAAGACAAACGAAAATGGCCCATATTACCTCTTTCACTTGAAGAATTGAGAAGCACTGATCCCCGGAAGACAAAGCAGTATTTGGACCTACAGCTGGGGCAGCTGTTGAGGTTTAAGAGCACACTTCTTCAGATTTTAACAACAGTGCATGTAATAACTCAATGTTGTAATTTAAGAAAATGATACCTGCTTAATATCGTATTCAGATAAAGTGCTGCATAATTACTGTATATGGTAAGGTGACTTGCATGCAGGAGATTTTTGTTTTGTAGTGATCTGAGTATCGGGTAGAGATCATTAAGTGTTGAAGGAGAGATGATGATAATATTAATGATGTACTTTAACAATCTCAAGATGGCATTTATATTAAGAAAGAAAAGAGAATTTAGCATACAGAAACTATGTGGTAAAACATATTGAGTGTGAAAAGATTGTGCTGGAGTTAACCTGTTAAATCAAGCCAATCATACCTAAAGACCAATTGCCTAAAATTGCCAGTACATTCATCTTAGAAACTGACATGAGTTCTTCATGCTTTCAAAAGAGTTTTGTATAAAACGTTCAGATTTATATCACATTAGGCCAGACCTTCTTAATTGCTTGTTTCTCGGATGTCCCTACTGAAAAATCTACTGAGGAGGAAGGAAATTTTTTTTAAAAAAATAACATTTATTTAACCTACAAGTAAATGAAAGTAAATCTGAAAAAAAAAATAAATGAACAAAACAAAACCGTTGGCTCTCCACCGGAGGGAGGAAAAAGCTAAAAAAAATATATATTTTTTTTTTCAACCATAGGTACTGCGGCGGATCAGCGAAATACCAAAAAAAAATGATTTTATATTATTATTATATTATTATTTATATTATTAAAATATGATCGTCGGCAGATCCACGAAACAAGCATTAAAAAAGTCTGGCCTTATTTTACAGTGATCTACACTCTCTTTATAATGCTATTTACAGGAATTATTCTTTAACTGAAAAATCACACTCAAGTTTCAAGACCAGTATCAAGTTTTTCAATTTGTATGCAGATTGTCTCTGTTGTTTGCAAAGCACTGGCTTTTGGCTCAAATTCTTTTACAGTCTGCTACTTCTGGTCTGTTTACAGGAAACTTTAGTGGGAATATTTAGTGAGGTTCAGAATATCTATATGGCATTTTTAACAGATGCAACACTAAGATAAAAGCTACACATTTTCACAAAGTTCACTTCCTTTTTTATGTAGCGTATCCTACAGCTAAAATGCACCACTCTTAAAGATAGCTGCCTTCCCGTTTATCTACAAATCTTACAGATTTATGGCTTATTGTCAGCCTATGGCTCTTGCTAACCCGGAGTCTGTATAAACTGAACCAAGAGTGTCTATGCAGTTGCTAGCAGGCTTTTGAACACCTGTGAGCCAGTCAGATTGGGCTCTCAACTCTCTTAGCTCTCAGCTTTCAACTTAGTCAGTACCCCTGACAGCCCCATAACCCCCCACTCTAACTTGGATCCATTGAAAGTGATCAGACGGTACAGCAGGTGCAAATACTATATATTTTATTGTAGTAATTTAGATTTATGTGTGGATAGTGTGAATGGTCCTGTACTTAAATTGTGACCTGGGGGTCAGGGCTGCTTTTTAGCATGTTTTCTCTGTGACCCGGGCTTGGTGAGTTATAGTGTGTCAGGAGTGACAGCTGGAAAGCAGATTTCTCTGCATTCCACAAAAACTTATTAGACTCAATGTGGTTGTTCATTTTAGTCATCGTATAAAACTTATAAAAACTCCCTCAGATGTGTTGTTTAGTTTAGTTTGATCTAGTCTTGTAGTACTCCATCTCGACCTGGTCTTTGTCTCAAACTCATTTGGAGTAGGTCTGATCTTGGTGTAAGGTGGGCTCGGATTTTGTTGTTGGGATTAGCCAAGTCTAATGCATCTGTCTGAGGTAACGATCAATTGGATTTTTTTTATAGTTCCACTAAAACATATAAATCCACTAAAACATAATACATCAGTAATTTCTATACATTCCTAAATGAAAGCTACACTAAGGTTGGCTAAGAGGGGGATAGGAATTCCTGTTCTTCTCATTCAGTACATAATCAATTCAATTTTATTTATATAGCGCTTTTTACAACGTAGCATTTTCTCAAAGCAGCCTCACAATATTACATTATCTTAAAAGTCCAATCCCAAGCTGAGAAAGCCTAGGGCGACAGTGGAAAGAAAAAACGTCCTAAAATGGTAGGAAGAAACCTCGGGAGGACCAAGACTTAAAAGGGGACCCATTCTCCCTGGGTGGATTAGATGTAAACTAAATAAATACTAAAAGAATATGAAATTATAGCAAAATTAGGTTAATAAATAAATAACAAATTAATAATACAATTTAAATTAGTAATAGATTTGAAAATTTGAAAATAAACTAAATTATAAAACAAAATAGATCATAAAGTCCTTAGTGGGAGGTCCTTGGAGGCACATTGTCCCCTAATGTCCAACCGATGGAGGGAGTTCCTGCACTCTGGTGGGAACTGCCTCCGATGGTGAAGACAATCAGAGCGACGCTGACCCGGAAGAACATCCAAGCGTGTGGTTCCGGAACTAGCACCCGAACATCAGCTCTGAGAGAAAAGAGAAAATGTAGTTATTGATGGGTTGGGAGCACAGAGTCTATTATCTATTACTGATGCCTTGTGCAGCATGAAAACTCCGGCAGCACTAACTATAGCAGCATAACTAAAGGGGGAGAACCAGAAGTTAACACAGCCAAGAGGCCAACCTAAGCCATGTGTCATGGTCTAAATCTAACTAAAAGCCTGAGGAAATAAGAATGTCTTTAGCCTAGACTTAAAGATTTGGAGAGTATCTGAATCTCTAACTAAAGTGGGAAGTTTATTTCATAGCTGGGGAGCCAATTATGAGAAAGCTTTTCCCTCTGCTGTTACTTTTTTAATTCTAGCTACTGAAAGAAGTCCTGAACCCTGTGAACGAAGTAGACGAGCTGGATTGTAAGATTGTAAGAGTTCACTCAGATAATGTGGGGCCAGACCATGTAGAGCTTTATA
>JAVSBV010002094.1:0-12969 GCA_033117975.1 Parotocinclus spilosoma | reverse complement strand
CTACAATGTCCCGGGGAAGAGAGAGCTTGACATGAGCACAATTGTTGGTGCAATATGGTTAAAAAGACTGAAGTCTGGATTTTATGCACTATGGTAGACTTTTGTATTAATATACTTTTAATTATTTGTTTATTGATAGATTTTTTTTATTTAAGAAAAAGCCAGGCAGCTAAGCTAACCTAATACTGGTCATTTTAGTAACAGAATTTTATGCACAATCCTATTTTGTATAAATATCAAATGATGCAAAAAGATTTGATACAGGAAGGAACCTAAAAGTATTGTTTTAAATAAATGTTCTATTTGTTTACACTGTCGTTTCATCTCAAAATTTATAGACCATTTGAATTGAAAAATCGTTTCTGAATCGAAAAATCGCTTCCGAGTCGAATCGTGACCTCAAAAATCAGAATCAAATCGAATCGCCAGACACAGAGATTGGCACCCCTAGTTGAGGTCTTAAGAATTTAAGCAGGAAATGTTCAAAACTCACACATACTACAAAAATCAGCTCCTGTTACACCAATTCTTCAGCAACTTCACTGGTTACCCATGCCCCTGCAAATACAGTTTAAAGTCCTGGCTTACACATCTCTTAATGATCTGGCCCTGGGCTATTTATCACAACTTTTGCATTCTTATAACCCAAGCCCAACACTCAGGTCTTCTGGAGGTCCCAAAATACAAATTGCCCCAAAACAGTGGAATGCCCTTCCTCAAGCTCTTCGACTCTGCTATTCATACTTTTCTTTCAAGACTCAACTAATATCCCATCTTTTTTTCTCAATACTTCTCTTAATGCTTCCCCTTCTCCCACCCTCCCATAGAGGTGTTTGTTTTTTAATTTCCCTGTGTGAAAATGGCTTGTAAAGTGTGCTTGGGTACTAGAAAGGCACTATATAAATGCAACTTATTATTATTATTATTATCAGCATCATTGTCATAAATCAACAACTGCCTTTTGAATATGTCTATTTACATTTGAACGACAGAAAACTGGTACGAGCAAACCCTTGCAACACCTGCTGATAGAACTGTAATGGGAAACCAGAAAACACATGATGGCGTTCCTCACGCCTTTAGATAAGTGTTTCAAGGTTATATGAAAGACACAAAGATAAGATTGACTGAATTGTACAGAGCAGTAACAGTAAGTATTGATATTGTGTTTTAATTTATGTTCGTGTGTAATATAAAACATTAAAAGCAAAATATCTGAACTACCCTATGTTATACTGCCATCCCTACTGAGAAGATCAGACCCTTTTAAGTAACTAAAGCAGAATCCAGATAATTCCAAAGTCTTTTTTTCTTTACATAGCTTCAGGTTATGTGACGTGTAAAACATCCTGAGTGCAATGCGCTGCCATTAACCCTGCTGTTAATGCATTTTATAGGTTAAAGCTCAAACAGCCACAGGCCTGCGTGACCGATGCCTCATCTTCATCATCGGTCCTTAAGGATTAGACACACTCAGTTACTCATCGCACACGTCTGAATTAGAACTGCTTCAGTGCAAAGCAACTCGAGCACACACACGCATTCCTACACTTTCTTGGTGGGAGCCGAGCTCGAACTTTGCAGCAGTAGGGCCCTTTTCAGCTCGCCCACTGATACACCAGTGTGTAGCTGGGGCACATCGGGCTTGAAATGGCTTCCCTCAGCAAGTGTGCTGGATAAGTCCACCGCACACTGCCTGGAGAGGAGCAACGAAGACAGGGTGTTGGTTGGCGTGAACATGGCTAACAAGAGAGGAAGGGAATTCGATCTGGATGGAGAGATATCAGTTTACACGAATCGAACACATCATCACTGTTTTAGATTACAAAAAAAAAAGAGGAACAAATCGAACAAAGGTGTGACACATCAGGGGACGGATGGACGGAATGACTGGACAGAACATATGCAAAACCTGATTTTAAACATAACACATAACTGTAAAGATGTGACAAAGCTCCAAAATGTACAGGATGGAACAGCCATAACAAGACATGAACGAGTTTTAGTTTATAGAGGTAAACAAAGCATTCAGAGCAGGACATTAACAATTCAACGTTTAACCTATCAAAAACAGTGTAAAATCCCACTATTCAATTTTTTCTGCAAAACAGGGGGTACTGTATCATCAACCAAACATCTGGCACCACCAAGCCCTGTATAAAAAAAAACTACATCTTAAGCTCAATTTGGATGCATTTATCAGCTCAACATCACCATTTTAATACAGTTACGAAAACATTAGTCGACCCAGGCGGTTGCGATAATAAAAATGCTAACCAATTACCGCAAAGACCCATACGCACATCTCAGCAGTACACCCCCTCCTCCACCCTCCTCATCTTCCCATCTTCCATCTTCAGGTACTTCACAGACAGCTGGTCATGTCCTACAGGGGGAGCACGCTCCCGCTGTAGGTGTGGTTGGTGGCCACAGGTTGTATGGAGGCACTTACTGGCCTAAGGCCCTCCTTCCAGAAAAATAATGATTTGATTTTAAACAGGTGATTGTAATCATAATTTGGTCCAAAAGAAGAGTCTTTAAAGATTAGAGAATCTCCAGTCTAAGCATGAACATCTGTGATCTCTGATCCCTCGGACCATCATTCATTATTATGGGACTGTGGTGGCCTATGGACCAGAAGGTCCAGGGTTCAAACCCCCCTCTGTCAAGCTACCATTGTGGTCCCTGACCACAATTTCTTGGATTGAATAATGTACACTTGGTCTGTGATGCAGGAAAAGTATTGGGACTGCACTAGCTTAGCGGTTAAGGTACTGGACTCTGGACCTGAAGGTCCAGGGTTCAAATCCCAACCATCAAAATGCCGTAATGTAAATGATTAGCTGATAGAATAGACTGGGAATGAAGGGTTATAACTGACTTACGTTCGCAAATGGCACTTAAAAAGTTATTGTGCAAACTATGTCAACCATGTTCAAAAGAGATGGACCATCCAGGCTTATCATTAAGTCCAAAAGCCAAGCCCTGTCATTGTATGAGGCTGCATCAGTGCCCTTAGCAAAGGGAAATAACACTTCTGTTAAGGCAAAAAAGTACAATGAGATTTTAGAGTCAAGTCCATTTGCATTGCATTGTATTTTTCAATGATAATGACAATGATAAAAATGAAAAATATCCTGCAAATGTACTTTTGGTTTGTTGTTTTTAAACACTGCAATTATTTTCCCACTCATTTGTTGACACAGTGGAGATTCAGGTCTTTCATGGACACTTATTGTACCAGTTCAGGATTACAGTCACATGTTGATATCACCAATTTGAAATCATATCATTATTTGTTTACCTCATTACTAGCCCCAAATTGCCCCGCCCCACCCTTCTTTGGATATGTGCAGACCTCGAATGCAAGGACGGATGCATGTTGTTGACCAGATAAATTTGGGTTTTAAAATAAAGCTCTCCATCATAGAAGACTTTGGCCATATCATCCACCTCTAGTCTGCAGTTTGAGTCTATACAGCAGTGCTTAAACCTATGGAACGGAAATGTGTGAAACTTCACCTGATTTCATCGATCGTCTCATCTTTAGCATCTCCGTTACATCCGTTGGAGATTTTCTGCTCTTTGTGAGCTTTTTCGTGAACCTTCGCGTCTCCGTTAATCCCGTGTGACTGGCTTCCTTCAGAGTGGGTGGCGCCAGAGCAGGTGTCCCGGCCTTCCCCCTGACGCTTCGTGTATTTAGATGGAAGCTCCTCTTCGAGGTTTCTGTAGCGTTCGGCTAGCTCTCGCCTTCTGTCGGCCTTGTAGCGGGCGATGCGTTCAGCTCGGGACTCTGTAGCTGAGGTTTCCATGTTTTGCTTCCTGTGTTGTCGTCTTAAAGAAAGCTTGAGAGGTTCCTGCTTACTAACAAACTCACTCTGGTCCCCGTGTCCACACAAGATTCTCACGACCTGGAGGAGTCAGGCAGAACCTTAACCAATCACCATCTTGGAATAATCAGACATCCCCTCCACCACTCCGGTTGCTCCTTTGAGGGAACGGCACCGCTGAGGAACCAGAAAATTAAATGTTCAATTTAATTAAATTATACAGCAGTTTATGCATTGTGTTAAGTACAGTATGTATACGAACACAAGAATGCCTAACATTTCCTATTCAGGATAACTAAACTGCTTGCAAAAATATTTGAACAGCTATATTTGACTGCTTTGGCCTTTACTTTACATTTCGATATTATGCATGGATTTGTAATTCACGGCTGTGAAAATCACGAGAGTCTGCGTGGGTTTACTCCAGGTGCCCAGGTTAACTGATAACGCTAAAATGGCCCTAGTACTACTGTATGAGCCCTATGAGGGGATTGACGCCTAGGGCTGACTAGGCACCAGCCCTCCTGTAACCGGTGTCCAGGGATAAGAAGATAAAGTGAATGAATGAATGAGTTAAACATCAATGCTCATTAGATTTCAGAAACTCAGGCTGTATTACTGCTACGTTGAGTCATATGAGTCACTGAATGAAGTAATAAAAATATTATTATTGGCTATCCAACCTCTTTCGCTCTGTCCTGGGTTGGATCTTTATAGGGTCTGGCAAAAAAATAACCATTTCCTCTACAGATTCAAACCCCAAAAAATTGGGGAAAATAGGTTTTATTTCAGTGTCACTCAAAATACATTTTACTTACTGCTTAGTTGGAAATTAAATAAAATATAATTTAAATATTGGTTAAAAAAACATTTTAGGCCAGACTTTTTTAATTGCTTGTTCCTCAGATGTTCCTACTGAGGAGAGAGGAAAAAAAAATAAAAATAAATCTTTATTTTTCAGCACTTTTCAATTTCTCGAGGACTATGGGGAATCAATACAAGGAAGAAGGAAAAAATAAAACAAAAATTTAATTTAAAAAATAATAATTTAACCTACAATTAAAATAAAGTGAATCTGGGAAAAAAATTAAATGAACAGAAGAAAACCGTTGGCTCTCCACCGGAGGGCAAGAAAAGCTCAAATAAAAAATAAATGTTATGGTACAATATTGCCAAAGCGTATATGATATAATGATAAATATAAGAAATAACGATATAAGAAATTATATATATATATATAAAAAAAAAAATTCGAAAATATTTTTTTTCGTATTCTTCAAATATGATCGTCGGCAGATCCGCGAAACAAGCAATTAAAAAGGTCTGGCCTTATGTGTAATTTGCACAGCGACTGTGGTGGCCTAGTGGTTAAGGTGGAGGTCCAGAGTTCAAAGCCCACCTCTGCCACAGTTGGGTCCCTGAGCAACCCACAACTGCTTGGACTTTAAGACTGTATTAATTGTTAGTCGCTTTGGATAAGGGGATCTGCTAAATAACATAAATGTAAAAAATATTTAGATGTGGATTTGAGTGTTGCAATTAAAACAGTTCTTTAATATGACAGATCACTGAGCTGATTAACGTTGGTGCTTAACATTCATGCCTAACTGCACACACTGTATTTCTCTGACCCCAACAACCTTAAAGGATCAACTCTTAATGCAGCACTCAGTACTCAAGATAACTGAAGCCAACTGTTAAATATACCAGCTGTAAAATTAGCAGGCACCTCCGCCTATTCTCTCCCTCACTCTCTCGTAAGATGACCCATTTTGGTTGGTTTGCTGCTCTGGTGTTTGGGAATCTCCCCTTGCTCTGTAACTTAAAACTCTTCACACATGGTATCAGCAGAAGGCCTGATGTAGAAGGCCTGCACGAAGCAAACCAGCTGCTTCAACACAGCCCTAGCCAAATATGCTCCATCCCCTTATTCAGTAAGATCACTAATTTTATTCCAGTGTTCTAACAGGGATTGTTTACAGGCACTTAATAATCTCATAAAAAGCAGAAAAACAAACTTCAATCATTAATCTGAACAAGTTTACATGCACTTACATGCAATCAGATAATGGGGAAAACTGGGTCACATGACTCGGGTAATAATCAGACTTAATAACCAACCTTAATAATAAACTTTGCAACCAACCAATAATTTCACAGAATCGTGTCTCAGTTTCAAAGTGTCATAACAGCTAAGAACATATACATATACTGACTTTCAGGGTTTTCCCAAGAGTGTTTGGTAGCCATTTTGCACGTGCTGCATTTAATTCCAGGGTTGCCAGATTAAGATAACAGCAAAAAGACAGCAATGCTGCTGTGCAGGAATGTCATCTTTGAGTTAGGTGCCTGTATTTTTAGAAAAATCAACAAAACTGGTCTATTTAACAGTGAGTGTGGATCTGAGGCTCCCAAATGAAAACTGGGTGTCAGCATTCCTGATTAACAATAGACAGCTCACAGCTAGACTAGGTACCTTACTTAGTCAAAACACTGAAAGCATGTGGCAAATATAATGACCACATCATGAATTATGGTAGTATTTAGATCTCAAATGTATCACACTTCTAAAAATAGGTTATGGATCATTAAATTTACTCCTTATGTGGTCTAGCATCAATGCTCAGCTCATTTCAGGCAAACTCTGACTTTATTTTTCCCCTTCAGGGTTATTTTTTAACCTTGATCAGACTCGCTGAGGTCCAGCGCCTATCCCAGAATTCACTGGCTGAAGGAATAAGTGTTCCCAGTACAGTAATCCAGTAGACTGCAATGTTTGGCATGGTTTAATATATTCTTGGTACCAGTTCCTCTTATACTCAATCTATCCTTCCATCATCATTTTCCAGTTCTAATATCGTTACTCAAACCACAACAGAGGGAAATAACCCCCGCCTCCTTTCCTCCAGTTGACTGAGGTTGCCATGCCAACAAATCCATTATTTAGTGGCCTAAATAATGCCATTACACATTATTACATGTAATTATATTAAATGTTTTATTTATATACACAACCATTCTCTAGAGTTACACAACCCGTTTTATCATACTCTTACTAATACTATATTATATGTACCAAATTCTGCACATTGTTATATTTTATGCAATTAATTATATATTCAATCCTTTAATTGCCTTTTGTTTATTTAATTTAGTACTGTGAACATATTAATTGGGTGAGTTCACTAAATTCTTACAATCTTCTGGGCTGCCAAGTAGGTTGGGGTGATTTTTGAGTTTAGATCCAGCCAAGGTTCCTTCCTTATGGCTCATGGGAAGTTTTGTTTCCTAGCCACTGTCACCCACGTCTTGCTCAGTTAGTTTCTTGAAAAATGCTCCCTATAATTATTTGAAGCAAAAGTGATTTGTGTACTTTCCAAGAAAACATTACTAATACTAAAATTCGTATAAAGTCAAATTCGGCGTCAGTCATTTTTCACTTTAAACTGCATCTTATGGCAAGCTAATTAATTTAGCTACCCATGTCAACCTGGACACATGACCAAGTTAAAAGTGTTGTTTACACATTAAATATAAGAGCACAATCTTGGAACTGGTGTTGTAAACAGAAAACCGAGTGTTTTCATCACTTAAGGCTGTCACTGAAACAAGATCTGATTACATGTTACATTTATTAATTTGTTAACTTTATCTGCTTTACAGGGTCGCAGGAGAGCCAGAACAACCGTAGACAGGCCACCAGTCTATCACATAGCACACACACTCTGCCCACTTTAGCATAATCAATTAACCTAAAGCATGTGAGAGGAAACCAGGGTGCCCAGAGTTAACCCATCCTGTGAGGATGTGAGCGTCACCGTGCCACCCGTATATCATTATATAAATGTTGTGGTACAAATGAATAACTATATATATAAATGTACTCAAAGAAACAGAGAAATTGCTTGTTTTACTTGCTCCTTTTGAAACCGCATGATATACATAATTTAAACTTGTACTACACAACATTTGGAGATGATCTGGTGTTTTTGTACTGCATTTCAGTTCAAATGCATTAAGAAAACCAATATATCCGTCAGGTCCTTGTTATGAACTTTTGCCCCAGTATGACAAACTAATCATATTCAAACCAGTAACATGACAAACAACTCCGGGGGTCACTAGCAGTAACAATCACCAAGTTCAGTATCTCGGCCCACCTAATGAGCTCAAATCAAGAGAGCACAGTTGTCCAAGTGTCATTGTTTTGTTGCAATCGAGTATATAAAGGTGTGAAAAGCTTGTTTGTAGAAATACAATAATTGCACTAAATGTAACAGGAATATATGTAACGTTGTAGTGTTACTTGTAGCGATACACACTCCAATACGTGCTTACCTTCATATGGTGCGTCCTTACATCCGAATGGAAAACAAGAATAAACGTCCAGTGTGCAAAACGAGTGAGGTGTGTACATGTGTGTATGTAGGGAAGGTAAGGGTGAAAGAGCGAGAGAGAGCGAGAGAGAGAGAGATTCTTACATTAGAGGTACTTTGAGGCTTGGTGGAGAAAAGTCTGATGTTCAGGATCAGTTAACTCATACGTCACTAATCCCGTAACTATATCTGACACAGGCTTATACTGAAAACACACACACACACACACACACACACACACACACACACGGCAGTGTACAAAAACCATGTTGTTGGCAAACGTAAAACTGCATTATAATTGATTAGACAGCTTTATCCATAAAAACACAATCTACAACCCAAACTATTGTTGGTTAAGAGTCTTACTCAAGAGCCAACTAGTGTCTCTTTATCAGAGAGATTTTATCAGATGGAGTGCCCCAACCCAAAACAGTTTATCTATTTGTTTTTCTTTTTTTAACCTCGGTAATCCAACAGCATGGAAAAACTCCCTTGAAACATAATAAGGAAGAAAGCTTGGAAGGACCAGGACTCGTCAAGACCCATCCTCTTTGGGTGGCTTAGATGTTAATTGTAAGAATAGAACTAATTTATCTAGTTAAAGTGCCTGTGGCTAGTGGAGGACACGCCTGCAGAGCCAAAGGAAAACTAAACAATTAAAAGGGAAGTTTAAAGAAATTATGGATTCACAAAAATTAAGTGTCAGTCACCGAATTTCTTTAGCATGTTCCTCAAATACAAAGCAGTTGCAAGATGTGCTGCTTTGTAATCCTGTGTGCACAGAGACATCACCCCAAACGACACATGAAACACCGGGCAGTGTTAAACGGCAAAACACCGGGCAGTGTTAAACGGCAAAACACCGGGCAGTGTTAAACGGCAAAACACTGGGCAGTGTTAAACGGCAAAACACTGGGCAGTGTTAAACGGCGTGGTGAAGTATACATAGAGGTAGTATAAATAAATATGATGCTATATTAGGCCTTTTAAAGTAGCATGGCAGTATGAAATACTAAGAAATACTCTATATACGTAACGCTATACGAAACAGCAATTAAAGCAAACTTTACCTGGGTCTGAGAACCTAGATTTTACAGAACGTTACAAACAACAAACTTGGAGCCAACGAGAGCGCGCTTTAGCAACAGGTGCGCGCACAGCCGCCAGCACCCTCCTAACATTCAGTAAATTCACTTTACAAATTGTTTTCTGCACATATCGCAACCAAATACTTTTATTTTAGCGTAAACACAACGAATCGAAATCTGCAAACAATGTCTAAGGCAGCGTGGACATTTAAACTGAGGTGATATACAGAGTGGTTCAATTTAATGCCAAAATGTACGCACATGTTGTGTAAAAGCGATGCTTGGGTGCTCGCGAGGCTTCTTTGCAGTGAAACACGCGATGTCTTAAACGCGCTAATAAATATATTTATAAATAATTAAAATCTAAATAAAAGAGAAGGCAGTACTTACATGCTCGTTCAACGAGTCAGCTGTGGACAGCTATAGCCATGCGGATTTTGCGCATGCGCAACGTGACTCAGGCCTTTTTTAGGATGAGTAAATATATTTATATCTGCTTAAAGGTGATGGTGGGGGGATGAAATACCATCCATGGAAACGTTCTCGTTAAAGGGGTCAAGGCTATGGGTGAATACTTTAGAACCGTGCATGCTGAGAGACAAAGGTTATGATTACAGTCCAAAGGGTTCTTTAAATTTGGGCACGCCTATTTGGACCACTCACATGTTCATTTCCACACGTCACAGACCATGATTAGTTTTATTCCACGGGTTTTTTACTATTCTATATACAGACGATTTCGGTTAATATGACCACCGGTTAATGGGGCCAGCCAGCTTATTCGGATCAACTTCTAATGTACCGAAACAAATCCTGTTATATACGTGTAATGTTATTCGCTTATTTGGACCAAAATGTAGCTTAATCGGACCCAAGAACGTGCACAGTATGTAATATCCGCGAAGAAACTCTTCGTCTGTGGCATCACTAGAACTCCTAAGTTTCTCCTCAGCCCTCTACTGCCACCTACAGGTCTTTGCCTAACATTTTCATTTACAACAAAAAATAAGCCACAAGTCGCAACGTAGCCACAGCAAAAGCAGATCAGCGATTTATGGGAGGATTTTGGGGATCCCTGGGAGAATTTATGCTTTTATCGAAGGTCAGAAAATCCGAAAAGTTGTGTTGACAAGAGCAAAACCAGCGCGAGGTGAACACGCCCACCACTTTCTTGATTCTGTTCAAGTGCAGTCCGTGAAGAGAACGCGTCAGATCACACTGGATAAGTTCTTCAAACGTTGACTGGAATTTAGTAAGAACTTGTTTTTTACAGTATTATGCTTCGCATGCTGAGTACCTATATATTATGTTGTAGATCGTTTCGAAAAACTTGGTTGCAAATGTATTTTTTAATGAATAAAGTTTGTAAGCAACAGTAGTTCTTGTTTGTACGTTCGCTATACGTGTAATAAACATTTAATATGCTACATAGCACGTCCCGTGTTGTAACATAGGGCATGTTCGTTTAATCGGACCAGCCAGTTATTAGGGAACCAAAACGATCGCGTCCCGATGTGGTCCCATTAACCGGAATCGACTGTATTGTTCTTGTTCCCTATATAGTCCACCATATTGCAGTTTGGCATGTGGCCCATTTAAATGGACAGCTTAAATATTTGATATAATTAAATAAATATGATATAAAGTGATCAAATTGTACAGTAGCCCACTACTGCATGGACCTGGGTTTAAATTGTGTAACAAACAATACTCAAGTTTTTGCATGCAAATTTTGTGTGTCCAAATCATTTGGCTATGTAGTGTCTTACAGTGAATTCAGTCTGGTTCCTCTAAATCCTGTTCAATTTATTTTACTGCACATATAGAAACAAAGTATTGAACATTACACAGGAAGTACAGATGGAAAAGCACAGTATTTAAAAAAGCTCCAGCTCGTAAAACCATGAACAGAGGAGCAGTATTTCAGAAGCAACAGTAACGGGACAGCAAACTCATCAAAGAACACCAGTGAAACAATTAGTAACGAATACCTGCTCACAAAAATTAGATGATATTTAAAAAAACAAGATCATCAGAAGAGCAAATAGAAAAGTAAAAGATAGTTGTATGATTATGCAAATGAGATAGAAACTCACTTATGGTGATTGAGTAGTAAATGATATATTTATTGGGTGAAGCAGGTCAAATTGGACGAGAGTGCCCCAACATTGACTGTTCAGTGGGGTGTATGGTCACTAAAGAGTGCCAAAACACACTAACAGTGATGCATGGACAGGATCAGATTGTCCAGCAGTTCTTGTGGGATCCTCTTCATATTCATTGAAAATTATCCCCTCATTTTTGTGAGCAGTGTAATATGTTTCTGTAATATGAAACACTATCGATAAAAGCACTTCTTCAGCCAAAAATCACTTCAAGTCTCTCCAGGATGAGTCCAGGATGTCAATGGATGTCTTAGGAACCTGCCAGGAAAGGATGGGATAAAGCTCTGCAAGCTGAGATGCGCTGAGCTGGATTAAAAGCCAAAAACTGCTGTAAAGAGAGAAGGATTCATGCATTTATTTGTTTGTATTAGTGAAATCAGGATAAAAAATGACATATGATAACCAGAGACTTTCTTATATTCTCTCATTTATTATTCAGTTTAATCCACACGGGGTCACGGGCCAGCCGGTGCCCACCCAGCTACTCTGCCCAAGGGGACAATCCATCATAGGGCACACACACACACACACACACACACACACTAAGAGACACTTTTAGATACACCAATTAACCTAACACGTATGTCTTTGGACTGTGGGAGGAATCTGAAGTACCCGGGGTAAACCCACGCAGACACGGAGAGGACATGCAGACTCCACACAGAAAGGACCCAGGCCACCTCACCCTGGGATTGAACCTGGGACCTTCTTGCTGTGAGGCAGTGGTGCTACCCACAGAGCCACCACGCTTAAATGTTTAATTATGGTTTCATGCTTACCTGAAAGATTGTATTAGGGTGGGAGGGAGGATTTGTTGTTATATCTCTCTTTTGGCCTTTTGGTTTTTCACTTACCCCTGTGCGTTTGTTGTACTGTTATATATTAAGGCTATATTTGTATTTTGTGATATAACTGTATATTTTTCAATAATAGAGGTGTTAATTTTTTTTTTTAATAAATAATAAAAGAAAAGTTGATTTGGAGCACCGACAGTTTCAAGAGAGGTGGACGATCGATTATTTGTTGAGTTTAACACGACCGCCACTTGTCTGATTTGCAAGGAGAACTTTGCCGTGCTTAAGGAGCTCGTCTTTATACCACTAAACATGCAGTATGCTAGGTATGAGGGAGAAGAGGGGGAAAGACGAGTCGCTCAGCTTCACAAAGATCTTTCCCTGCAGTAAAACTATTTCCAGCAAGCAAAAAGAAAAAGTGATGCTGCAGTTGATGCTGCAAGTTATGTGGTGAGTGAGCTCATCGCCAAAGCTGGGAAGCCGTTTACAGAGGGACAGTTTCTGAAGGGCTGCATGTTTCAGGCACCTCATATCCTTAGCCAAGAAAAGGAGAGTTTATTCAAAAACTTTTTCAAAAAAGTCTCACTGCGAATACTGTATGTGTACATAGTTATTATATACAGTCGATTCCAATTAATGGGACCACATCAGGACACGATCGTTTTGGTCCTAATAACCGGCTGGTCCGATTAAACGAACATGCCCTATGTTACAAG
>JAVSBV010002086.1:0-12970 GCA_033117975.1 Parotocinclus spilosoma | reverse complement strand
ACAAGTTCTTACTAAATTCCAGTCAACGTTTGAAGAACTTATCCAGTGTGATCTGACGCGCTTTTGCTGTGGCTAATGGAAATGTTAGGCAAAGACCTGTAGGAGGCAGTAGAGGGCTGGGGAGAAACTCTGGAGTTTTGGGGTTGTGATGTCAGAGACGTAGACTTTGGTAACCACGGATATTACATATTTCTTATACGTGTTCTTTGGTCAGATTAAGCGGATTTTTGGTCCAAATTAGCGAATAACATTACACGTATATAATAGGATTTGTTTATGTACTTTATTATTTGGTCTGAATAAGCGGCTGGTCCCATTAACCGGTGGTTCAATTAAGCGGAATCGACTGTATCTCTAAAGAGATCTGTTCACTTCAGAGCCTCTGAATGAGACAAATTATTTGGACGTGCTAATTAGTGATGGACATTTCAAGGCATTTTGTTGTTCAGAGAACTAACAGGTGTGAAATGATTTGATTTACTTAACTGAGCGAACAGAAAACAATCAAGCAACGAACTTGAAGCATTCGGTTCTAATATAAAATGTTCAGAGTGTTTGGGATTTGAAGTGGCTCTGCACAATCTTCAAACTGTATAGAACAGTGGTTCCCATATCTTTTTTATAATGCCCTCATTTGTAGATTAGAACATTTTTGAGCACTCTGACACACGTACTTTACTGGAATGTAACCATGCTGATTCATTCAGAACTTCTCTGTCTTATTGAACAAAATAAAATAATGTGACAAATGGCCTTTATAGTTGACGTATTTAAGAGTTACATGCATTATATTAAAGACTCCTTTATTTGACTTGCTGCACTCCTCACAAATAACATCTTAGAGTACAGGTAGTTTCTGTTTTTGGATCGGTTTATGATCCTTTAAATTAATGAGGAATCCAGTAACATGCAGCAGAAACTGTACTCTGAATTTGTAATTTTTTGTTTCCCCAGGCAAGTGGTACGAAGCGGTTTAACTAACTGTTTTGGTGTTGTTTTCTTTTTTTGGTCCGATTAAACAAACATGCCATATGTTACAGTGATAAGAAGCTGATTCTGAACAAAAGTTGAGCGCGTTGTAGCGCATATTTAGTCAATGACATGTACACACAACAGTATATTTTTGATCACTTATTTTTTTTACATTTTAGGGGAAGCTGAGCTTCCCTTGCAGTCTTAGAGCAATCGCCACTGTTTCCCACTGTATGTGAGGGGTTATTTTTGGTTGTTTTGTGGGGGACTTTGTTCACAAATTACACAACCTTTTACATTTTTTTTGCTTTGAAAATGTGTTTTATTTAATATAAATCTTATAGAAATGTAAAGTTGGACAAAACATAAGAGAATAATTGTCGCAATCAGCTCGCAATTGTCGTCAACTAAAGTTGACAATGCAATGTAAACACACAGAATGTGGGGGAGGGGTTGGCGGTTGAGTAGTTGTGTTGGGTGTTGGGGTGATCAGAGCATGAATGGTTATCATCAATGAAGATCACCAGCAATTTTGCAGATGCTTTTATTAAAATTCAGTCTTTAGATTAAACAATACTCATCAATCCTGCAATGGGAGGTAATCTGTCAGTCTCTCTCTTTCTGTGTCTGTGTGTGTGTGTGTGTTGCATCATCACAACAGCCCTCGTAGGAATCAGGCCTTTCTTGCCAAAAGAGGAACAGACCACAATGTTGAGTTTACTATTTAATTAAAGCAGTTATTTAAAGTAGGAAATGTATTTACTACTAACAATGTATTAATGTATCTTTACTGGACAAAAATGTGTTATAGTTGAGACTGATATTTCACCACATGAGACTGATATTTCCAACATAGGCATTTTCTTAATCATGGATACACTAGTTAAGATTACCATGCAATATGGCATGGCCCCATACTCATGAACAATATGGTGCAAATTTATAATATGGTGCAAAACCTTTACTTTTTTAACCTTAAAACTTTTTTACTTTAGCAATTTGATTTGATTGCTAGTACAGTATATATTATCTTTACGCTTTTAATATTTACATTGAATCACTGGTATTTCCAAGAGTTGAGTTTAGATTTGTATTAATCTTTAAATTACTACAATATATGTTATTTATTTATTATCACAATTATATACTATATAAAGTAGACAGTTTTAATAAAGATCGACTTCTGCCTCTAACAGTCTTTTCCTCATTATTATTGTTGTTATTGGTATTATTGTTATTGTTGTTAACAGGTAGATTGGTTGGGATGAATTATTCTCTCAAGCAAGTCTGTTTTTTTGTCTTCTCACACAAACTCCTAACACTGCAATTTCATCTTTGTTGTGCTGTTGTGTATCTTCCTGAGGCCTATGGGCTCATAGGTAACAGCTGAAGCTGCGGCAACGGGGCCTTGCCTGCCTGAGGGCTCACGCCATCCTCTCCCTTTCTCCCTCTCCTATTCTTTTACTCTCTCTCTCTTCCTATGTTACCCATATGGTCCGTGAAGCGCTAACTCCCCAGAGGCCTGTTAGCAACACACAGCCCCAACACTTCCCACCTCCCAGTTCCTCTCACCCCCCCCCCACATACACACATACAAACACTCCCCTTTTCCATCCCTCTTTCTCCTTATTTTTTGTTGTTTTGTAATTTGTTTTCAGCTCTGTTGTTTTTTTTGTTTGTTTGGTTTTTTTTGCATTGTGGTATACTCTTTACATACACCAGATATTATTATTCTTTTCTCATTGCTTGCACCCTTGCACAATTAAATAAAGCCACATGCTTGGTTATGATGTTTTAAAAGAATATAATTAATTGTCCCAGTTGGGTCAACCGAATGGGAAGGAAGAAATAAAAAGGGAAAAATGAGAATAACAAAATTCAACCACAAATAAGCAACAGCAACCGAAGCAAGGCTAAGACACAGAGTTAAGACCAGATAATCAGAGTAACCAAAGAAAACAGCACAATAGTAAAAACTTTCTTTGCTAAAGTAAGAAAAGTAGAAAGCTGAGTAGTTTAAAAGTCAAATTAACTGGGCACATGCCACTAGCAAACACATTCAAAAGACATACCAAGGTCTAGGCATGACACAATATACTCAATAAATAATGACACAATAAACTCCAATAAACTATTTTGTACCAAACAAAATATTGTCTAAGCACAACAGAATTCCAAAAGTACAACAAAGTACACGTAGTGACAATAGTATTAAACCACAGTTAACAGGAACACAACAGCCAGTGCAAAAATCACACCAGACACATAAAATACCCTATATACAAAATTATTTGTCAGATACACAATCACCAAACACATTTCACACTACTTAACAATACAAAAGACTACTAATACTGCAATATAAAGTGTTAAGCAAGGATTAAAAGTAAGTCTCAAACAAGCATAACAAGCTTTAAATTAGCATAACCAGCACTGTATTAGCAGAACCCACATTAAACAAATGTCACAAAAACTGAATGAACATTGCATGCATTAATCAAGCATCACAAGTGTTAAAGACATGGAAGACCAGTTAATCATTCACAAACCTCAAGTAAATTTATAGTAAATACAAATTTACAACATGGTTTCATTTTTTCTTCATGCCAGGTGACAGAGTGTGGTCTTCGACCTGAGACCTTAAGTTCCAGCGGAGTAATGGCCATAAAAAGGGGCAAATACATTTTGTTCATCCTCCTCTTCACATGCACACCCTTCTTTTCTTGTCTCCCTCTTTAGGAACGTCACCCAGAGTGCTGCATGAACTGATCTGCCACATCACACCTGGCATGGGTAATCGAGGAAACACCCGCCTATACTGCTGTGTGCCTACTGGATTCACGAGGGCCCAGGGCCAGATGGCACACTCGGGTAAATATCATGTCTCCTTCATCCTGCGCTACCGTGCCCCATCATTCGCCGTTGTCACTCATCAACGCTCATTATCTGCTCAAAATAGCTGTTCCTTGTTTACATTCACTACTTAGCTGGCATTTACAACACCACAAAATATTTCAGAGTGCAAGCTTTATGCAAGTCACTTCTTTTTCTTTGCTTCTTCTTCAAGATAAGTCAAATCAATTGGTATTTAGTTATTTGGTGCTATTTACAATGGAACATTGTCTCAAAGCAGATTTACAACATTGTTATCTTAAAAGGGCCAATCTCAAATTGAGCAAGCCTAGGGTGACAGTGGAAAGGAAAAACTCCCTAAAAGTTGTAATGAAGAAACCATGGAGGACCAAGACTCAAAAAGTGAGTCTAGATATAGTGGCCTAGATAATTAACTGAAATAGTTACTTTTGCATTCAAAGTAGAATTAAGTATATAATAACAGTTAAAATAATACAAAAGGTATGCATATCGGAGAATGCATTTTATCCAATGCAGGCTCCAAAGTAACTCCAGGATATCGAGTCCTGAGCAGGAAGTCCCTTGGAGGGCTGAAACTGGTTATTGGAACATCAGCTCAGAAATAAAAGAGAAAATGCAGTTACTCATTGATTATAAATACAGGATCTATTAACAATCAATGACCCCATGTGCAGCATAAATATCCGGCAGTATTAACTATAGCTGTATAGATAGTAAGAGGAAAGGTAATACAGGAACATATGAGACATCAGCAACCCATCTCCCCAGCAATCAACAAACCTGAGCAATCGCACTAAGGAGGCAAGAAGACATCAACCCAGAATCCCAGATTATCATAAATCTCTTTGATTGTGAACCCCAGCTCTGTCCTTAGTCTAATACAAAGATGCACAAGAGGACCAAGAGGACCGAAACCCGGCCCAGCCAGACTGCCCACTATACATGGACCCAGACTCTGGCCCCAGTAACCCGAGCCATGCATCCCAATCTAAATTTCAAATTTCAGTCTGAATTTTAAATTAAATTGGGGAGTTTATTCCATAGTTCTAGGTCCATGTACAAGAAAGCATTTCCGCCAGCTGTGGCTTTTTTAAATTCTAGGAACTGAAAGAAATTGTTGAAGTTTCTTAAGAGATTTACTTAATAAAAGTATCCAGCAAGTAAAGCGTTAGTAATCCAACCTCAAGGTTATAAATGCATGAAAACATCTCTAAGTATTTTTAAAAGAATGGACGTTTTTAAGTTCAGCAATATTATGTAACTGAAAAAAAAATTGTGTGATGTTGCTAATGCGCACTTCAAGTATTTTACAGTTGGACTGGGCATTACCGAACAGCCATCTAGATTTAGAATTGATGTAGCCAACCTGTAGCAAACCCAGGTCCAACTAATAAAACGAAAAATTGCAAAACTGATTGTGAGGCCATCATTTGGATCTGCTGATATGTACAGCTGTGTATTATCTGCATAGCAGTGCAAACTAATGCCGGATAATTGGAGCATAAAGCTAGAATGTAAAGGGAGAATAATAATTGGCCAAGCAGAGACCCCCGAGGGACAACGTACTTCACTTTTGAGAGCCTACAGCATTGATTATTTACATAAACAAACTTGTACCGGTTGGTCAGATAGGATTTAAACCAAGAAAGTGACAGTCCTTTAATACCCATAGTGTTTTCTAGCCTAGGTATATATATATATATATATATATAGTTAGAGCTTTTGTGTCAAATGCTGCACTTAAATCTAACAGAACAAGAAAAGAAATACATCTATTATCTGATGATATTATTCAGTTATTAAATACCCTAATTAATGCTGTTTCAGTACTGTGATGGGACCTGAATCCTGACTGAAATGTTTCATAAATACCGTTATTTTGGAGGTAACTACAGAGCTTCTGATAAACAGCTTTTTCTAAGATTTAGGAGAGGAAAGGTAGATTTTAAATTGGTCTATAATTAGACAGAACACAAGGCTCAAAATGTTTTTGTTTTTTTAAATCAGGGGTTTAATTACGGCACAGTGAATGGATTTGGGTACACAACCAAAGGTAAGAGGTGGATTTAAAATAATAAGCAGCGGTTCTATAATACTAGGTATTGATTATTTGAGTAAATGTGTAGGTATTGGATCTAATAAGCATGTTGCTGACTTGGACAAGCTGATCAGTGAGGACAGTTCCATATCTTATCGTAAATGAAAATCATAAAATCATTACTATTAAAATCATGCAGAACTTCATATTTACAGTTTTAGTTATGAATCAGGAGACTGTATTGTTCTTATTTTTCTCTATGATTAAGGAAAAATACAGAGATTAAGCTTTGATAAGGGCCTGTTTATACTCTTTATGCTATCCCTGCAAGCAATCCTAAATACCTCTCTTTATTATTTACTATGTTGCCACTTTCATTCTAAACTCCAAGCTCTTTGCTTTAATGTAAGGGTGTGGTCATTATATTAAGGTGCTAGCCATTTTTCTCTAATACATTTGACCCAAGCAGGAGCAACTACATCCAGGGTTAAGCGAAATACACATTCTAGTCACAACCCTAGCTTGAGCTTAAGATTGTTATTTCTAAAAGAACTATTTGTGTTTATCCAAATTGTTTATTAAACAAAAAAATTTAATACATTAAGGTTCAGGGCAGATGCAGGTACCAGACACAGTTTTAATAATGTTAGATTTTTTATGCCTAATTGTCTGCTGCCTGACCCTTGCTTTGGATAGTCACCCCCTAATCAATCCTGTCATAGGACTATGGGCAATAATGCAGGAGGTGAGAGTAGGACTTTCCCAAAGCCAGGCTCAAAGGCTAGTCTTACACTCAAAAGTTGTCAAGTTGTCTATAAACATTGTGTTTAGAGCATCACTTGGACAGCCAGTAGTTCAGTGACCATAAACTGCTGTAGGCTTGGTCACCTCGCCACATTTGGATGGGACCAGAGCACACTACTGCACTGGACATTGCCTTCGCACCTCTAACAACCTCCACAACATTAGCTTTAGTAACTGACTGGCAAAGGCGTATATCGTTAGCCTCTACATGAACAACTATTCTAGAGAATCTGTGTCTTTGAAGCTCGCTAAGGCTTCCTATTATGTCTGACACTCTGTCTCCCGGGATACATGTAACCCTAGCTGCTGGTGTCCCTAAAGGGGTAGCTAGTTTTAAGTGTCTCAAAATAGAGTCATCTATGACCAGAGCTCTTTCAACAGACTGCTCAGTGGTTGTTTCAATGAGGAGGGTAAACCTGTTGGACACGTGAACAGGTAAAGAGTGGTGCTCTGATGGGCTAGCCTCACGACTACATCGCCGAATCGTTACAAACTTGTCCTGCTGCAAGGACACTGCCAGAGGGGGACACTAGCTGTACTTGTGGCATCCAGATTCAATAAGCTAGAATCTGAGCTAGCTCTTTTAATGTCTAGATGCACGCCTCTAACACTGTAATCTTTCCAGTCACACTAGCTCCAAGGCTACACCTATCACAAACTAAATTTACACTAATGACGTAAGAAGAATAGCTAAACATGCCACACTCAGCACAGGGAACAAGTGTAGCAGAAGTCATGTTACTGCTACTACAATTAATAAATTCAATTTACATAACTTTCGGGTGAGGTTGTGTGTTGATGATTTAAGATGTGGAAATGGGTGATTCAGCCGATAGTATAGTAAAATTCTTGCCATAGGTCCTTGCACGCTGCAACCGGTGTTCCATCAAAGTGTTGATAGAAAGTCAGCAAAAAGTCACAATAATTAGTCACCTGAGAAAAGAAACCGCTGTAAAAAGTTGAAGATGAAAAGAATTCCAGTGATTCACTAATGGCTAATAAAAAACATACTACAAACACACTAAGCCAGTGAGTCCACCTGTAACAGGAAGGCAATAAATGAAGTGATTCAAAATACTGTACAATAAAATTAGATTGATCAGGAAAACCAAGAAATGAAACAAGGCCTTGAGCTTGACATTGGAAGTCCAGTAGAGAACACACAGTGGAGGCTGTATAGATTTCTCAAGCAGGATGCTGCTTGATTTTATTCTTGTCCAAGGGACTGCAGGCTTGAGCAGGTATTTATGGAATGATCTGGAAGTGTTAAATATAATAATCATAATAATAATGATGATGATGATTATTATTATTATAAGCTTCTTCTGGAACATGCAGAGACACGCACCTATCTCCTGGTTGCTTTCATAACACTGGCCACTGGACTGGAATAGTACCCAGAAGCCATGCTCACACTGATGCCAGACATCTGTTAAGAATGCCTGAAATATCCTCGCCTTGACCAAGACATCAGAAAAGTAGCTGAATTAGCACATTTCCTAAACTTTATTCCCCCAAACTGCATTAGTCCTGGCAAGGACATGAAGGGTTAGCAGGGTGACCACATGTGAAATGCAGACAGTGTCACTGCTTGCTGGGTGTTTAGCGAAGTACAGGGAACACTGAACTAGGATGGCTTAGGAACAATCTGGGTTACTACTGGAATTCTAAGGTAGTGTAATTGAGTCCTGGATTCAGTGCTTACCTGAGGCATAAGTGGTTTAAGAAGTTGTGTCAGCCTGAGCAATGAGGCAGGAGGCTGGGTAAAAGACAGGTACATAGGCTGTGGCCTGGTGCTGGACATGGAGCTCAGCTCAGCAGCCAGCCACGACTGTTGATTGCTTTCAGTATTTGCTCTGCTTCATAGGTGGTTTTCTGCCATGACTTGCAAAAAGTTATGGTGTGAGCAAGAAGCTAATGCAAAGATATTTTATTCAATAGTAAGTGAATTGTGTTCATAACAAGTGATGGGGTATGTGACTTAGGGAATGACGTAACGGGAGTGATGGCCATGTCAGTTACCTTTTCTACCTAAGGGGTCCAATAATTTTGGACCTGACATATTTCTCTGATCTATTGTACCAGCAATTCTATTTTGTATTCACTTAGAGAGTGGTTGAAATGTTCTGCAATGACACGTGCTTTGCTCAATTAAAAAAAACTAATGATCTTATTATCTGATCACTGAATAGGGGAATGAATAAAATGATGTTTACATAAAGCATGGCATTGTTTATCTGATGAATTTTTCCACCAGAAAAACAAAACAGTCCTAACAGGCTTCTTCTATAGGTTGAGCCTCCATTTTCTTTTTAATCCTGACCGTATGGCCAGTCCCACCTGGATAAAAACAGCCCCACAACATAACTGAGGGACAGTTACAGCACTTAAACACCTTTCCAGCCATTACAAATTTTTGCTGTTATCATGTACCCAGGGTGTCACCACATTACTGGGACGTGTCCTGCAGTAAGATGTTGCTATGTGCAACTAAATTCACGGCAGGAAATTATATGCAGGGTTGCTAAGCAGAACTACAGGGAATATCAAATGAGTTTACTACAGGCACAACATTTCCCATAATGCCCAAGCTTCTTTCCAAAATGTTTTCATGCAGAGACTAGGTTTCACATGAAGTAAGAAAATAAGCCATGTTGCAGTCAAATAATGATAGTTCATAGCTAGCTGTATAGATGGCTAGCTTATGACCACATAACCTACCAGAATTACATATTAGACCACTATGCAATAAATAAAACATATATGTATTGTTTTTAAACACCTTAATTTAAGATAGTAGATATCCTGCAATTTCCTTCCCATAAGTAATAAGTATTTCTAATTCTGATTCTTATATGTAGTGTTTTACAGGCTTGTTTTTAGGCATAGCTGCATCTACAAAAATCCATGTTAGGCTCATGACCTTCCCCTGTGATTTTTCCATTTAATTTACATCTAAACATTATATAGTTTATTATGACGAATAAATATTTGCTGACCATTTTGATTATTCACAGAAATTGTTACACCAACAATTTTTCGCAAATATTATGTTAAAATATTAATTAAATTTGAAAATTTACTTTAGAGTGATGCACAAAGACTTGGACATTACCTTAGTCTCCATTGAGTGCTAGCGCCCTCTGTTGATTCGAACAAGGCATCTGTAAATTACCAACAATCCCCAAATAAAATAAACCCAGTTACAACTATATAACTACAAAACAATTATAACTATACACAAAACAGCAATGCCACATACAGTAAAGTGGTATAAGTAAGATATGAAATGACTGAAGTGATTGGCACACAAATATGCATTGAGAACAAGGGTACACTCTTTTTACAGTAGAGTAGCAAGTATTTGTGCAATTACGTTCCAAGTTATACAATTCACATAAAGGACTAATTATTCATACTAACTGAGCTATTTTCCATTATATTTTATGAGTAATTTCAGGACTATATGTAAGTAAGGAGGTAATGAAATAAATAAGCAGATGTGTATTCGCGTTTAATTTTATGCGGCTGTGGGCACATATGAGTACACTGCTCACCAAAAATAGTGGATATATCAAAATATATACAAATCCCACAAGAACTGCTGGAGAATCTGATCCTGTCCATGCCCCATCGCGGTCAGTCTTGGGTGACCATACACCCTACTGTAAAGTCAATGTGTGGCAATTTCGTCCAGTTTGACAAGCCCATGAATATGTCACTTGCTACTTAGTCACCATAATTGAGTTTGCGTCTCATTTCAAACAACTTTATTTACATTTTAATTTGCTTTTCTGATGACAGCATTTAACAAAATACAATCAAATGCTTCTTTTTAATCGCTTCATATTCATTTCTCAAATATTACCCAATGTTTGTAAGCAGTGTACATTAGGTAGGTTGAGTGTCAGCTCCAATGGTTTTGCTCCAGCAACCATACATCAAAGTGCACAAACCTTCTGTCAGAGGTGAATTATTTATCACTGTGTGCTGCCTTTAATCTTTTTTGACAGCAGGAATGACAAGGCACATTAATTCAAACACGCATTCAGATTTGTTAAAGTCTGTCTGTTAGGTGTGAAGCCAGTACCGATACATGTCAAGCAGCTGAATGTTATTTTAGCAGCAGGTACCAAAGGTGCTTGCATTTGGCACACATTAGTCAAACATAATTTAAATTAGTTAAATCAGTCATTTTTTTCCACCACAATTAGAAGTCAGTTAGTCAGTTAGAAACATATTATTGCAGGTAAAATTTAACTTCTAACTATAAGGTATTTAGTAAATTTTAGTTAAATTAAATAATTAATTATATATAAATAATTATCCTATCATATAATGGTTTTAGTTAATACTACTACTACTAATAATAATAGGCAGTACAGTGGCTAAGTGGGTATCTTCGCTGCCTCACAGCAAGAAGGTCCCGGATCAATCCCAGGGTGAAGTGGTCTAGGTCCTGCAGACTCCACACAGAAAGTGTGTCTGCATGGGTATATGCTGGGTACTCCAGTTTCCTCCCACAGTCCAAATACGTGGTTAATTGGTGGCTCTAAAGTGGCCCTTAGTGTGGGACTGTGTGTGTGCCCTACGATGGACTGGTGCCCCGTCTAGGTTTATTCCTGCCCTTGCACCCTTGTGTTACCGGGGGGAACCAGCTGGCCGTGACCCCATGTGGATTAAGTGGAAGGTAATATATGAATGGAATAATAATATTAATAGCATTATATTTTATATACTAGAAAGGAGTTTAAGTTTACTTGATATAAACTGTATGTGATTAAAAGTATCGAATTATCCTTTTTTCATGGACTCACACACACACTCTGTTATATGTTTTGCTGTTAATTTAGTCATTGCTGACATTTGGCCATAGAAAAGACAGCATATCTTACCTTTAAAAGTTCAGTTAGTAGTTTTTTAGTTATCTATATGTATATCTACCCTCACCTTACATGTAGCTTGTCACCAGCTCTTTCTAAAACTTTAACACAGGAATGGTTTGTGTTTGTGTGTGTGTGTGTAGGGGGGGGGTGTAGCCTCAGCAGCTGTCTGGCTTTGATCCCATGTGTCGGTGCTCATTGCAGTACCATGGATCTGCAGGGGCTGGGGAGGAGCTCTGAATTCTATTCAGAGTAATAAGCAACAGCAAGTTAGAAAGGGTTGTGAAAAAAATAAGTGATTCTCTAGGAAAATTCTCTATACCTTCTATCAAAAGTAGGTAAAGTAGCAAAATTGTTAATCAGTGTGGATATTTAAAAGAGAGTTCAAATAATGACAGGTTTAAATTGTAAACTTATTTGCTTTTACCAGCTGTAAAATTCTCAATTGTATTGTAAAATGCTGTGCTTTTATATAAGCTTTTTTCTCTTCACTATAATATTTCACAAGCCCACACTTACACACATACAGATCACTGCTCACTGCACATGCATACTGCATTTAGTTTAAAAGAACGATCTTCAGACATTACTTTAAATTATACTAAGATATTTAAAATTCAGCATCAGGAAATCTGTAACTCAACCAACAAAATAAAAGTGATGAGGTAGAAGCAAAATATTTTCTTTGTGAATATATTCAACTAAGAGTAAAAATTTAATTAAAATTACTTAAAGTGCTCTAAGCAGTAGATTTTTTTTAAGTGACTTCAGTAAATGTAAAGATGTAAATGCACCCTGCTACTAGCCACCTCTTCCTGCTATATAGCTATTTCCTATAGCTTCCTTTGTTTACATGTTTTCTTATTCTCTCTTATTTCCTGTGTAGTTTTCCCCTTTCTTTATTAATAATTATTTACCACTGACTTTAGATTCTACTGACCACTGCTAGTAGTAAATATTAGCTAAATTGGAACAGAAAATTGTCAGCTGATTTATTTAAAACAACTGTAATAATATGTGGAAGAACAAGTCTTTTTTCCTGTCCATATGTAGTTTCTTACAGTGACTCTAAGAAGATCTAACAACACTTACAAACCTGTCCTAATGAGTTGCATATAAAAGTTATGTCAATGTTAGTGACTTACAGTTGCACAGTTTTAGACATGAATGGTGCTGACCAGATGTGGTGTATGTCTATATGGTGAATGACTGGTACTTTTATTGAGCCAAAAGTTGAAAGCATTGATCCTTTTCTTACTGAAGAAACTCAGGTGTTCAGCCCCATGTGTTAGGGAAACAATAAATGATAACAAGCTCTCTTGCTCACTCTCTCAACCCCCCCCCCCCCCCCAAACACACACACACACACACACACACACACACACATAAATGCATACTA
>JAVSBV010002078.1:0-12970 GCA_033117975.1 Parotocinclus spilosoma | reverse complement strand
GAGTCTTGGTCCTCCCAAGGTTTCTTCCTACCATTTTAGGGAGTTTTTCCTTGCCACTGTCACCCTAGGCTTGCTCAGCTTGGGATTGGCCTTTAAAGACAGTGTAATATTGTGAAGCTGCTTTGAGACAATGCTACGTTGTAAAAAGCGCTATAGAAATAAAGTTGAATTGAATTGAAAAACTACTGGGGTTTTAGTTTGGTAAGCGTAGTGCTTTTTGAAAGGTAGCCGTATTGTATGGGATTGTGGCAGCCTAGTGGTTAAGGTACTGGACTATTAACCAGAAGGTCCAGGGTTCAAATCCCCCCTCTGCCACAGTTAGGCCCCTGAGCAAGGCCCTATAATCCACAAGTGCTTGGATTGTAAAACTGTATTAAATGTAAGTCGCTCTGGATAAGGGCGTCTGCTAAATGGCAAATGTATTTCCCTCAGTTTTGACAAGCTGCCTTTTTGTTCTGAGCCCTGATTTCCTGGATGGAATTTCACTGAGCAAGTTTCTGTAACCCAGTGTAGAGGTTCTGATGGGGCGTCGAGCTTAGCCGGATGTCTATAGACTACCTAATGGTTTGAGTAAATGTCACTGTGACTGTTGCTCTGTTTCAAACTGGATTTCCAGGCGGTTGAGAAGCCTCGCCCCGCTGTGTCACTGAATCCCAATTGGAAAAATCTGTGGGGTATTCCAAAGGAGGGTTTGTTTTAAATTGGACGTGTGATATGTGTGTGTGTGGATCGGTGTGTGACCGCTTTAGTACTGACATCAGGTTTCCAGTTGTTGTAAGTAAGAGGATCAGTGAACCAGTAAAAAAAAAAAAAAGTCTGTCCGTTCGAACCGGACCTGTGAAGATAAAACGTTGAGCGTTCTGAAATGCCTGGTGCTCTTCACCTGTTTGCAAAATTGCGAGAGGTTTTTTTTTAGCTGACGTCTGAATGCAACCTTATATTTATTTGAAATGAATGGCGTGCACAACACGGAGCTCAATCCTAGTACAGGCAAAGTACAAACACACACACATGGGATCGGAGACGAAAAGGCTGGAAATAGTTGAAAGCAAATGAGAATCACCGGGTATGTCGATTTGAGACGTGTGTGTGTGTGTGTGTGTGTGTCTGTGTCTGTGTGTGTGTGTGTGTGAGTCCACATAAAAGACAACAGCTCGCTTTTATCTTTGGGTCACCGTTTGTGGAGCGATGAAGACAATGACTTTATGAAACTGGCGCACCGTTCAAACACACTGTCTTACATGCTTTAATCATCCCAGTATTTCTTTTGTTACACACGACCGTTTCCCGGCCTCATGCACTATCAAAAATTAGTGAGAGCCTCCGACTGTATGAACATCACGTCATTCTTAAATTAGGGCCGTTTAAAAGTTATGGAGAGTGGAATTACTCGTTTCTAACTGAATTGCGAGGCTCAGCGAGGTCACCTGTCTGCGTCGTAACAAGATGAGCCGTGACTTTTGAGAGGCTTTTTAACTAATGAGCGTATGAATCATTGTTCGGCTAATGGTCTGCCAAAAACAAGAATAACGTTTTATTTTTTGCACCTTATAAAACACTGAGATCATACTGGAATTTACTTAAAATTTTGTTTGGTTAATGCTGTCATGCTGTTAATTCCAGTAGTAGTTTAGTTTACTGGCCTGGTATCTGCCTGGGTGTTAGTTAGGTCCCGGGCCCATTCAATCTTATTTGGACTTGGATACAATTCATAGTGTTACAATCCAAGCAATTGTGGGTTAATGGACCCAACTGTGGTAGCTTGGCAGAGGTGGGGTTTAAGGTCTGGCCCTCCAGTCCATAGTCCAGTACCTTAACCATTAGGCCACCACTGTCCCGTTATGGATAATGAGTGAGTCTGAATCAGATTTACGCAGTTATCCAATTGTTCAAGTGATCATATAAAGCATCCATACATCAAATGAATCAGTCTGATGGGGCGGCTCGGTGGGTGGCAACGCCGCAACACAGTAAGAAGGTCCTGAGTTCAATCCAGAGTCTTCATGTCCTTCCCATGTCTGTGAGGGTTTACTCTGGGTCCCCCGGTTTGAATTGATTACGCTAAATTGGCATTGACTTGAGTTTCTATATGATTAGTCTTAAGATAATCTTGTGTACAGATGTAAGCTTGTAAGTGTCGCAAAAATGGCCATTGATGATTATAGTGGTGTTAAATAAAACAAACAATATATCTGATAAACAGATTTTTCCAAGAATTTACATTTATGTAATTTAGCAGGCGCCCTTATCCAGAGCAACTTACAATTAATACAGTCTTACAGTTCAGGCAATTGTGGGTTAAGGGCCTTGTTCAGGGACCCAACTGTGTTAAGGTGGGATTTGAACCCTAGACCTTCTGGTCCGTAGTCCAGTCCCTTAACCACTTTGACTTTGGGTTTTGTTGTTGCTTTTGCTATTTCAAAACAAATAACAAATATTAGGGGATACTTCATTCTAACTGGATCATGTTTTTTTCCCTTAAGAAAATCATAGAGATGTTTATATCACTGATAGACACACACATATGAACTTTTTATATTTATTTATTCATTAAATGTTTTAACCAACTGAAATCTAATGTGATTTGGCAGGATGTGGCATCAGGTATTTCTTTTCATAATTTTAACTATTTTTTTTTGTTATTTTTAATTAGTAAACACAGTGGGGAACGTATTTTATCAGTTGAAGTATCAATTGAATAACGAACAAAGAGCCCAAATAAAAAAAACCCCTGAAATAATAAAAAAAAATATATAAAATAATAAATAAATAGTATGTTATTGGCTCTGAATGTTGAATTCAATTGCATTTTGTTGTCAAGCCCAACTGTGTATGCACACAAACTTGACACGAGAGTGTAAAGGGGTTGCCAGGTCTGCTAATTTGAAGAGTCTTTGCTACCTTTAAGATTCATTTTAATAGGCCTGTTGTTTTTTTTTTTGTTGTTGTTGTTTTATTAAACAGGATCTGGCAACCTCAGGATGAAACACAGCACTTGCTACTGAACATGCTGTGGAGATGCAAATGGAAAGAAAGAATTTCATTATTTAACATTAACCCATTAACGGCCACATTTTTTTCGGAACATTTTTTACTTCATTTCTGTCTGCCTACATCCCTTCCCATCTCATTAGTAGGCCAGTTAAAGCACCCGATCCCCAAATGGGGATAATGGTTTTAATGGGTTAAAGTTGGAAGTTTGCCACATTGTTTGTGTAAGATTTTAGATTGCAGAGTAGAAATCTTATTATTGCCTGAGTCGTGTAAACCTGGAGCTTTTCCTTTATATAACTACTCAAGTGCATGTGAACTTTGTCGGATTACTGACCAAATCAGATTTTCTGCAGATTATTACGAGCATGTAAACGCAGTGAGTAAGCGAGTGAACGAGTGAGTGTGTTTTCTCGTTACAAAACGGCCTGATTGCATTTGTATCCGTTACTTCATATATAAACCGATGACTGAAATCCTTCCTTATTCTTCAGATATGATGTGGACTCGAAGAGCAACAACCTTTCAAAGCATGTAAGTGTATTTCTTCTTATCACTTGTTTTTAAGCACTGCTGATACAGTCGAACAGCGTATCCGTATGATGTGTACCGTAGCTTAATCCTCTGCCCTGCTGTCTGAATCACCCATCCCCTTTAATGAAGAGAAATCCAAAAAAATCCAGTCTGAAAAAATCTAATTCCGTGTTTACAATGTGTTCTGTGTGTATTAGTGTAGTGTTGCTAAAATGGATGACATTTCTTAATGATTTCCTACCCATGTTGCTTTGTAAGTTGCAACTAAACATAGCAACCAGTCTAATTTCTCTACTAATAAAAACGTTTAAAAATAACTGAACTAACAGAGAGGATTTATTCTACACACTGCTCACAAAAATTCAGGGATATTTTAAAACAAATACGAAAAGGATCCACAAGATCTGCTGGATAATCTGAACCTGTCCATGCCCCATCACTGCCACTTTTTTTTTACGCTCTTGGGTGACCATACACCCTACTGAACACAATGTGAGGGCACTCTCGTCCAGTTTAACATGCTCCTGTTCACTCCCATGAATATATCCCTTACTAATCAATTAGTTTTACATCTCATTAATGCAATCAATCTTTCTTTGACTTTTCACTTGCTTTTCTGATGATCTTGTTTGATAAAATAAAATCAAATGCTTTTTCTAATAGCTTCATATTCATTGAAATATCCCCTCATTTAGGTGAGCAGTGTAGTAGCACGACCTTTAATAAAGTTCTATCCAAATGTAAACAGCTTCACAAAGTAAATATCACCATGTTCTGGGTATTTACACAGTTATATCAAAATATATTCGTATTTAAAGTGGTTTGGACGGAGTTGATTTTAGATTCGGTCATCTCTCTGCGTTTACGTTTTCTACCTGTTTACGTCCTGTCTTTTTTCTCTGGATGTGGATTCACCAGGCTCTTTCCACTCTTGTTTGTGTTTTTCCCACCACAGTTCTTAACAGATCTTCAGTCGATAAGCCTGTATTGGACAGGGTACGCCGTTGACTGTGGTTAAAAGTCAACTCGGGCTTAAAAAAAACGAATATTGTGCTATTAAAGTGCGATATTTAATAGTGGACAGCGTATCCAATCTAGTGCGTCTGTTCAGCTCTCCATAATGTCCTTTTTTTTTGTTGATTTCTGTATATAGAGTACACACATGCACCCACATGCACACGCATTACTTTATCTCTTCTGTTTGCTGCAGCAAAATGTGTTATTTACTTGGAAAATCATGGCTCTCTCCAGGTTCTTCCTTTATACTCTTGGGAAAATGTTAACAAGACACTTTAATTCTGCATAGAGCAGTGTTATTATTGCCAGTGTCGTGCCAGTGTAGTGCAGTGACCCGTTTTGTTTTGGTAATCTGGTTGACTCTCTCACGTTGCAGCATGAAAACACAAAACAATCCATTGTTGTTCCTCCAGCTTTGACCTCTGTGCCTGTAACTTACCTGATTTACAGTAATGTAGAGAACCTGCTCAAGGTCTCAATGTGCCGTCCCTTTGTTCTGTACGTCCCGTGGTTAGGCCACAGATTTAGAAGAGATTAAGTCATGAGACGGTGGGATCACGAATTAGTGCTTTGCTGTGAAAGAGTAGATACTTAAAGGGTGTTTGTGATTAAGAGAGATTAAAAACTTTTCTTGTTGTGTGTCTAGTCTTTTTACACTGGCCAAGAGAAGCCTGTGATCGTACTAAATATACATTAAACAGCGCTATCAGTCAGAACTAGAGCAACTGATAACCTGTCATGGTAACGTTAATACGGTTATATCATGATTTAATGTAATTAAGGAGATGACATGATATTTGATGATACACACCATACGATATAGCCATATAGCTTAAAGTAACGTGCCTGTCCATGATTTTCCTCTGGCTGTAACTTGAGAGAGGGAAAGAAAGACGTTGAGAGGTAATTATATCATTGTACCATTTAAGGTATAAACTGACGCCCACCAGAGTGCAGGAACTCCCTCCAACATTTGGTCACTCAGAGACGACGTGCCTCCATGGACCTCCCACTGAGGACTGATTTAAAATCTATTTTGTTTATTACTAACTTAAATATTAAAATTGATTTAAATTCTATTATTTACTTACATTTTACTATTACTTTAATATTCTTTTAAGTACTTACCTAATTAACATCTAGGCCTCCCGTGGAGTCTTGGTCCTCCCAAGGTTTCTTCTTACATTCAGGGAGTTTTTCCTTGCCACTGTCGCCCTAGGCTTGCTCACATTGGGATTGGCCTTTTAAGATAACATAATATTGTAAAGCTGCTTTGAGACAATGCTCCGTTGTATAAAGTGCTATAGAAATAATTTTTAAATTAAATTGACACTTTATATAAAGAAAGCAAATAGGAAAGAGCCCTGTATGTACACTGTTCCCTCGTTTATGGTGGGGGTTACGTTCCAGGACCACCCGCGATAACCAAAAATTCGCAAAGTATGGACGCTATATTTATATAAGTATTTCTACACTCTATTAGCGGTAGAACTTGCAGAACGTTTGGGTAACATCGTAGGACTTGAATGAATTCAGTCTATAATAAAACTTTCACAAACAGCGAACACAAAACCGCAGATAAAAACTTGTCATGTTGGCAAGTAGCGACTCAGGCGGCCGATGCTCTAGTGTTACTTCTCGTTTTTGGTGAGTATTCATCCGCTGAGTAAATACTCTATTGTAGGGTTTTTAACTGTTGAATAATCAAGCAACAAGCTATTTACTGTAAATCATGATATTTTATCATTTCTAACATTCCTTTAATGTTTGAATTTTTTATTATAATGTATATTTTTTTTTTATGTAAAAGTTCCGCACAAACCCGCGATATATTTTTGGAAAACCCGCGATGCACCGAGGCTGTGAAAGGTGAACCACAAAGTGGCAAGAGAACACTGTACTGTGTTTATAACCTCTAGGTTGGATTACAGTAACCTTGAGCTGAACAGAACAGCTGTTCTAATACATTTATAATCACTGTCCAAAAATGATTAAATGTTTTCTGTGCAAAATGCACTTAACCTGAATTACATAACTGCCAGTGAAGCTCATATACCTTGGGTGTGTCTCAAAACGATCCAATCGAAGAGATTTGTCCCCTAAGTGCTAATCTATTGTTCTCTTTTTAACACACCATTTTTAGATTCATAGACACTCAGAGACTCACAGGCTTTACTGAGTGTCTGTTAACTGATTTTGCATGCAGACTGCACCTTTCACCCAGAGAAACTGGGGTTTAATGAAGGAACTTTGCTATATTGCAATGAGATATTTGATCATTTGATCCACGTAAAAGTGTATGTACTTACAGTAATAAATACACTTTGGTGAACACTTCGATATTGAAATGTAATCAAATTGAAATTGACGCTGCTCTTCCGCTGTAAAGTCTTAAAGCAGTCGCCTGTGAGAGAGACTAAGATGCCATTACACGCTTGAACAAATTCCCCTTAAGCTTGTAATGGAAACGGTGATACTTTATGGTGGTAGGAGTAACCACTAGGTTATTCTGAAGTGGAAACAGAGTGCTGGTTGGTTTTGTATTTGGATGTTGTATTTGGACCAAGACATATCCCAGATACACTTGATTAAACAAAAGCCTCGTTCCAGCACGTTCTGTTTGAGGTCTGCGTTAAGTCTTTCCGTTGAATAAAGTAGCACGTTTTAAATGTATGCTTCCCCGCAGCAGTTGAGAAAAGGTTTAATTTGTCAACCGTCCAGCGAGGCACAGTTTTCGTTAGTGTTGATGTTCCACAGAGGTGCAGGGATCAAGCTGGGGTGGAGTTTGTTCTGTTCTTCCCCTGCGCTTTTGTTGTTTCTTCAAAGTGTGTGTTAAATCACATAGCACTCTGGTTCATGTATATTTAAAAACCCATATATGGTCAAAGGTGCCAGTGAACTCCACCAGCTGACCTTCCTGCTTCCAGGTCAGGTAGAATCCTTCATGACAACCATATTCCGTAATGGCGTAATGCTCCTCTGTCACACTGCAAAATTTATACAGGAACGGTTTATGGAACTTCAGTATGTCAGTAAACGTGGAAAATTAATAAAGTTATCTGTTTGGCTGTCCGTCCATCTATATATCCATCCATCTATCTATCCATCCAAAAGAGTTCAAGATGTTGCCATGGCCTCAAAAATCCCCGTATATCAATCTGTGGGACATTGTGTGAGAGACAGCCAGCCACTTTTAGATATGGATGAATGGATGGATGGATGAATGGATAGACCGATAGACGGATGGATGGAACAGACAGTGGACAGACAGACAGACAGACTGAGTGATGCTATTCTAATCACTGTCTGACTTTAAACCAGGATTTGTTAGTCTAGAGTGTGGGTCTCACAACCATGTACAGTAATTTGTTAATAGCGAGTCTGTGTTGGCTTAACATGAGTGTGTTTTCACTGTAGCCGCAGCTGCGTCTGTCTTTAATCAAGGGAAATTTTGTTTGCTGAAAGTCTCACCTGTAAGTCATGCTGAGACTCAATCCACTTTCTGCTTCAGAGTCTAGCAAGGCTCCAGTGCCACTCCAACACTCTACAGTCGTATGTGTGTGTGTGTGTGTGTGTGATTATACAATGATAAGTTCTTTTGCATGCTGGTAGGCTCAGAGTGAATGAACTGAACCGAATTAACACTGAGTACCCTGCATGTCAGTGCCTTACACCTGTAACGCAATAAATCAAGCCCAAGGCCAGCCCTTCTGACCATTGAGAGGACACTGGTCAAATCCCCATAAGATACACCTATTTGGTACGGGTAGAGAAATTTCCAAAAAAGGAACAGAACAGCAAACAATTTACGTATAAACAAACTGACCCATTTTATGACGTAAGCTGACAATGAGCTTCCCCCTCTATGAAAGAGCAGCAGCCGCCACTTTATCTAGTTGTGTTTAAGCCGTGATTAACTGTGTGTGACTATAGCTGACTGTAAACTCTTTTAGCTGTGTTTACAGTATCGGGTGTCCTGTGTTTAGCTGTGCTCCACTGTGTCGAAGGGCTTGATTAAATTTGATGATGTTCAGCTATGTATGAACCGTTTTTAACTGTGTGTGGCTATGACTGACTGTATTTAAACTCGTTACCTGTGTTTATATTATGAATGTCCCGTGCTTTACTGTTTGCCTGTGTTCATCGCAAAAATACGGATATATTGTTTAAATGAATATGAAGAGGATTAAACAAGAACTGCTGGACAATCTGATCCCGTCCATGCCCCATCACTGTCTGTGTGTTTTGCCACTCTTGGGTGATCATACACCCTACTGAACAGTCAATATGGGGCACTCTGGTCCAGTTTGACCATGTTTCTGTTCACCCCCATAAATATATCACTTACTACTCAATCACCATAACTGAGTTTAGGTTTTTTTTTGCGTAATCAAACAACTTTGTCTGGCTTTTCATTTGCTTTTCTGATGATCATGTTTAATACAATAAAATCGAATGCTCCTATTTTCAATCGCATTTTTGTGTGTATATCTGACCAATATTGAGTTGTGGTTGAGCTGTATTTAACTCTGCGTAGCTGTGACTGACTAGATTTGAACTGTTTTAGCTGTGTGGTTAAAATTGTTCTTGGTTTGGGCTTCTGACTGTGTGTAGGTTTAATCTCCACCTGCATTTGACTATGCATAACTTTGTGTAGTTGTGCAAGACTTTATTTTAACCTGTATTCCGTTGTCTTTGCTCTCTTACCTGCTTAGCCTGTGTTCAGTTGTGTGACCTGTGTGTAGTTGTATTAGACTGTGTTTGATTTGAATCTGATCTGTCACAGTTTTTTTTATCTTTCTTAAGCTGTGTTAAGCTCATGTTCTACTGTTTTGTCTTTGTTTAGCCGGGTTTATTAAACCCAGCAGCGTTTGTGCTTGCGTCCGACTGCTATCAGCTTCGTTTGTGTGGTTCTGTTCGATGTTTTGTCTTTGTTTAGCCGGGTTTTATTATATTCAGCAGTTTTTGACCTTGTTTGACTGCGCTCGGAATATGTTCCCAAACTTTTGCACGTGTGAAATTCTATTTGTCATGAAGAGGATCAACAAAACCTGCACAGCTGTTGGAGCGGGATATCATTATATAATCATTACATCATGGGAATGTTTGTGAATTTTACACAACAAAAAAATGCAAATGGTTACAGGGAGTTACACAATCAGCAAGTGATCCAGTAATAATTTCCTCCACTGTATGCTGCAGTTTATAGTGTGTATCCCAATTACCTACAGCATAAAACAGATTATATACAGCAGTATGAGAAAATGGAAAAATGTCTGCTCCACTGAAACAGGGAGACGTATTGACCCTCTCGTAAGCCAAACATTTGACCTTCATCCCACTGTGATTAAATTCCTCCTGTAAATCAAGCTTGGATGCTAATCGGATTTTGGAGGAATAAATAAGCCAAAAGGTGCAATATGAAATTATAATCATGACTCGCAATTTACGATCGGGATTAACTTCACTTAGCACTAAATGTATGTGGCTTAAAGGTCCAGTCAGGAGCTGCTCCAGCAGTTTAAGCCTCTGAATTTTCATTTCATTACGATCACTTATTTGTCGTTCTATTTCCCCAAAGTGATTTGCAAATGAGGCAAAGTTCAATCCAATCACACAGCTGAGCAGTTTAGCCCTAGAATGGAGGTGCTGGGATATGAAAACTTAGCCTTTAGGTTTGAATTCAGGAGTCAATTCAGGATTAGCCCAGTTTATCCACAATTTTCATTTTCTGAATTATTTTGATCTAAAACAAATAACGGTGTCGGAGCTTGAAAAGGAATCAAACAGCAGTGGACAAAGTGCTCAAATTTGAGTGATGAACAAGATTAAAAATATTATTTAGTCCTCAACTTGAATAAAAGTACAAAAGCATGTGATTTTAAATGTATTTAAAGTATTGTAAGATTGAAAAGTAAAAGTACCATGATTTTTTATGGTATAAATGTCCTATTTTCAAATTTTTTAACAAGACTCTTGCTTAATTACCTAATTTTAGACTGAAAAGACTGGCTTGGTACACCAGCCATTTAAGAGAAGTCCAGTTTTTTTACTTTTCTAATCTCTGTCTGAAATCATAACTAAACTAATAATAGAAAAAGAAAAAAAAACTTTATGTACATTGTAGGTTAAGGGTCAGTGGCTTCCTGGCAGAAGTGAGATTTGAACTCGGGACCTTCTGTTCCACAGTTCAGTACCTTAACTGCTAAGCCACTCTGCTGTAAGTCATGTTGGATAGCAGCATAATGGCATCCAGCACCGTTGCTCAAAGCTCTCTTCTTGGACAGTTACATCGTCTCCCCATGTCGTTATTAGTTTCAAGGAGTTGTCTGGTGCTTAGAGCTGAATATCGAAACCCGGTTCCAATTCAGAACTGGTTCCAAAATTCCAAAAACTAGGGACATGGAAAAAAAAACCCATTTCAATTCCACTTATCAGTTCCTACTCATATATTTTACTGTGGTAGCCTAGCGGTTAAGGTCCTGAACGATCTATGGTCCACTGCTGCCACAGTTGGGTCCTTGAGCAAGACCCTTAACCCACAACTGTTTTTAGTGTAAGATTGTTGATCAGTTGTAAGCTGCTCTTGATAAGGACCTCTGCTAAATGCTGTAAATGTAAATACGCATCGTGATTAGAACATACAATCTGCCTCTGAGCCGGTACCCACCTGCCAGGATCGGTGCATTAGGCAATTATGTAGTTTTGTTTTGATACGAACTGATAGAGCATTAGCGAAAGATGGGTGCTCAAGTTTGTCTTCACTTTTACAGAAAATGAAAAGGCGAAGTGTAATATGTGTGCAAGGTTTATCTGTTCTAAACGAGGCTTCAGCTCCAACGTGATAAAAACACCTACAGCACCAGCATGAGTAAGCTCCAGCAGTGTGTCGGGGTCGACTGACTGAGGTCTAATGCTCAATTAGAGTGAATTTAAAATGTTTTAACGTGAACAAAGCACAACGTGGCTTAATGTGCCCAAACAATGATCTAGAAAAACCAAACTTCTCTCATTTATTTCTGGTGATAATTAATCTGCTAAAATGATAAACCTGTGATGAAAAAGGAAAGGCCTTATTTTTACCTAAACCTTTTTTTTCATCCCATTTAAACCTATTTCAGCAGTAGAGATTACTAACAATCAGAAGTAGCTGAGACGTTCGGTAAACTACTTTAAGCTTATTACTCACTTGTTTTAATGACAAGCGTCATGTATATATCATTACTGTAGAAGCTGAACAACAAAACACAAATGTGGTCATTATTACACGGTACATTTTTTCACATTTTTTTAAAGTTGAAACTTGGAATTTTAACGAAGAATCAGAATCAATAGAATGCAAACGATAACGAAACCCTACGCACTTACAAACAATAATAATCCATCCATCCATTATTTTCCACTTAATCCACACAGGGTCACGGGCCAGCCGGTGCCCACCTGGAAACCCTGGGTGCAAGGGCAGGAATTGAATAGACAGGGCGTCAATCCATCTAGGGCACACACACACACAGTCACACACAGTTTACCTAACACGCATGTCTTTGGACTGTGGAAGGGTACCGGAGTACACGGAGTAAACCCACGCAGATACAGGGGGAACATGCAGACTCCACCCAGAAAGGACCCAGGCCGCTCCACCCTGTGATTGAACCCGGGACTTTCTTACTGTGAGGCAGCCGTGCTACCTACCGAGTCACCGCTGCTCCCAATAATAATCTTAACATTAAATTGAAAAAACCCTCCTATATTGGAATCTGTATCGTATCGGCAGTGGTGCACTGTGGATCAGCCCATAGTATTCTTTATAACTATATATTTTTTTGTTATTGAAACTTGGAGTCAGAATCGATAAAATGACACCCAGCCTTAGTGGTTATGCTGTGAGTGTATCAAATGCACCAGGGCTAATTTGTAATTTGAGTGGTGATCCAGGTCTCAGTACTTAAGGTTTTAATTAGGTTTAATTCCCCGCTCCTCCGCTGTTGCTCTCTTGAGTAACACACTTAATGTTCCGTTGGTCAGCTCAGTTGTGAGGCGCATTGGATATCATTTTGAGCCAGCAGCATCCTGTGGTCAGCAGCAGACATTGATGAAGGGCCACTGGGGAATGAAACCCATTATCTACCAGTACTGATGGTCCAGGGTTCAAATCCAACTTCTGCCAATGCTACTACAGTTGGGCCCTTAAGCAAGGCCCTTAACCCACCATTGCTCGATTGTAACTCGTCTGCCAAATGCTGTAAATGTAAATCTACAACCACACTATGTTAAAACCACCAGTAACGCTAGTGCACATAAAACACTCACTACTGTGAAAACGGGCAGCACGGTGGTTCGGTGGGTATATTGTAGCACCGCTTGCCTCACAACAAGAAGGTCCCGGGTTCAATCCCAGGTGGGGGCGGCTTGGGTCCTTTCTGTGTGG
>JAVSBV010002049.1:0-12972 GCA_033117975.1 Parotocinclus spilosoma | reverse complement strand
CAATTTGGAATAAGGCTGTAACGTAACAAAATGTGGAAAAAGTAAAGCGCTGTGAATACTTTCCGGATACACTGTATTATGTAGGGGTTATTATAGAGGAATTAAGCATGGAGAAAAGTAGCAGGTTGGGGGTTGAGGTGGGGGTTTGTGTTAAAGCAAGTGAAGCTTTAGGAAACCTGTTTGCCTCGAGCATCAAATGTCTGTCAAAAGATAAAAGTAAATGTGGCATGAAACAAGCTGTAAAAAAAACAATGATTAAATAGTAGTGAAAAAGGAAGTCACTAGGAAGAATGTGTGCTGGGGGAAGGCCAAGGCTGCTTTCATGTGACAAGTGAGTGAGGGGAGTGAGAGAGATGGTGAGAATAGGCAGAGATGAAGCAGACGCTTCTTTTTGGCAGGCATTTTCAAAAATCTGAAATTGTGTTTCAATAATGTACACTCAGATTAGAATAAAGATTTCCATGACATTATTGAAAGTTGGTAGCTCGGTGGGTAGCTCCGCTGCCTCACAGCAAGAAGGTCCCGGGTTCAATCCCAGGATGGAGCGGCCTGGGTCATTTTTCAGAGTACTCCAGTTTCCTCCCACAGTCCAAAGACGTGCGTGCCAGGTTAATTTGTGTCTCTAAAAGTGGCCCTTAGTGTGTGACTGTGTGTGTGCCCTACGATGGATTGGCACCCCATTTAGGGTTGTTCCTGCCCTTGAGCCAAGAGTTGCAGGGTGGGTACGAGGTGGGCACCGGCTGGCCCAAGACCCCATGTGGATTAAGTGGAGGAAAATTAATAAATAACATTATTAAATGGTACAATTTATTTAATTGCTCAGATTAATCACAGTCAGATTAATGCCATAAATATCATTCAATATGTTGTTTTTATTTCGCTTATAGAATACCAGCGTAAGTGTAACTAAGCAAGTCATTCTGCTGTGTATGAGAAAATCAAAGCAGGAGTTTTCCATCTCTTTGCCTCTTCATTTCTAAATCTCTCTCCCTTTCTTTCAGACTCATCAGGAAGGATGACTCAGACCATCGTGGACCCAGAGGATACGCTCTCTCAGCATATCTCAGATGTGGTGAAGCAGCCAGCATTTATAGCAGGCATCGGTGCTGCATGCTGGATTATTCTCATGGTGTTCAGCATATGGCTGTATCGCCATCGCAAGAAGCGGAGTGGCCTGAACACCAGCTACGCCGGAATCCGCAAAGGTACGAAGTCTTGCATACTCTGATCTGTGGACATTAATTGCAAAGTAATATGTATTTTCCAGTATTCCCAAAGCCATCTGAATTTTTTAGCCTATAATAAAAATATTCCTAAGGCTACATTTTATATCTTGTTTAAGTTTAATTTCTGGTTGGCACAATTACAGCGGTTTCCCCACAGCCTCGGCATCCCCGTTTCGGTCCCGACCTCAGACTCCACCAGTGTGGAGTTTAAATGTCCTCCCCATGACCATTTGTAAAATTAATTTTTATCTCATAGTGTAGTTCCAGTTCCCTGTCCTAACCAAAGACCAGGGCTGGTTGTTTTCTCTGCTGGACATGGACGTCTGTCATTACGTTACTGTCAAACTTATGGCCTTCTGACAATAGTTTTCCTGTTTTTATTGAGTCTGTATGTTTGTGTGTTTCTGTTGGGAAGAAAAATAAGAACAATCTGTTCGTTGTGAACTTTCACTGTCTCAGTTCAGTAGTTTTTTAATACTGCATTCGATCATTCACTAATACGGAGATTATTTACCAGCTTAAGACTTACCATTGTAAAGGAGTCTGATTTTAAAGGAGAAGAAGTCTGTAGACGCGGAAAAGAGTAATATTTCCAGCCCACCATGTCCTTGCTTTGCCTCTTTTCACTCCTGGTTCAGACTGTACTGTTAAAATCTGTTGAAGCATTATTTCACTTTCATACCTTCCACTTTCTCGCAAGAGATCATGCACTTCGGAGCTTGCACAATGGTGTTTTTCTGATGTTGGAACTGGGCTATAGACACATGGTCTGAAGGACATTCAAGTAATGGAATGTCTTTTGGCAGGCTGGAGGCTGTGTTTAAATGAGAAGGGAGTCCAGCTATTCATTTGCATCAGCATTCACACACTTTGAAGTCTGATGTGCACTCAGCCTCACAACAGGAATGCCATGATATTAAAAGTGTGCAACTAATGAGGTTTAACACAGAACTCCCTATGGACCAGGCTCACTTCACCTAGTTCTTTCTGAAAGCATATTTGCTTTGGGTCAGATTAGAGCTTAGTAATGGTTTTGGCCTGACCTGTTAATAGCTAAATTACTGAGTTAAGTTACATAATGAAAACAAATTATACCTAATCACAATGTAGTGGTTTGTCTTAGACATTTTTGTTGTCTGACGTTTACATCTGCACTGTAGCTCCTAAGTAAAGGTAACAAGTAATAGAACATTTACATAAATATATGGTTAGATGATTCATGACAAGGTACTGTAATCAATACAAATATAGAGCATTTCACTGTGTAAATGATCAATGCTCTGAAGTCACATTTAACTATCAGCCCAATTTAGAACTGTTTTACCAAAGTATTACACTGCTCACAAAAATCAGGGGGGATATTTCACTATGGGATATTTCATTTTAAAGTATTTCCTAATTTTTGTGTAACAGGAATGTGCACAAATGTTAATGGTTAAAAATGAGTACAATTGGTAAATACAGTCAAAAACAGATATGCTAGTGTATATAGCTTATAAATGGCTTGGATACTTGGTGTCTAATGATGCATTGTGAAACAGTGAATGAAAAATGGGTCAGTGGGCATAATCAAAGTGGATTATGGGTTTTTATTTATTGCGCCATCAGATACAGTTGCATTTTTTAACACTAGAAGGCGTAATTGTGCGTTACGCTCATAGACACATACCACATTCTCAGACTCCTTGTAATTTATTTTAATTGCAGGTGACTAATGTTTCTTTTTGTTTTTATTTTTCGTACAAGAAAGTAATTTTTTTTATTTTTCATTTCCTTCATGTTTTATTTTTTCATTCGATCACATGTAAAATTACTAACTGTGCAAGAATCAAATCGAACCATGAGTGGAGTGTATCGGTAACCCCCTAACAAATTATCTGATGGCATGAACCTTATGAATCCCATTATTTCTTATAAGAAAAACTTACTTTGTTTCAGCATATTCTGCTAAAATAATTTTCTGTACAGGTTATTGTCTACTAAATATCTCTAGCTTTAAGTGCGTCCGCACAATCACTGTTCTCTGTTGTCTTATGAAGAAAATACATTTAAGTCAAATTACTACAAATTACTTATTAACTAAGGAGAGAAGTTAAGTTTGTAGGTAGGGGCAAGAAGTAATTCTGAACGAAACCTCTATTGTTTACACTAGACTAGTATAAACCTGTGAAGCATGCCATTTAATTTTGTTATATTAAGTCCTTGTATTGCCATTTGTTATAGCATGAGCTAGTAATTCAGATAATGGGTTATGGCTTTAAAATATACCATACATTATACAAAGGTGTGACTGTAGTGAGAAAGGCTGTCTATTGTACAAAATGGTTTAAAAATAAATGACTTATTAATAAAGACTCTTAGTGTGTATTTAAGGAAAAGCAAGCGATGGAATTCTTGCCCATGTTGTCTGTGTAGCTAATTACAAATAAATAAAAAATTTTGTAATGTAACAGAGTAGTTTGTTTCGGTAGCATTTTAGAGGGTCCTATTCAGAACTTCTAGTGGTTAAGCAACAATGCCCTGTGGTTTTAACCAAGCCTGTGCTCCAGTTTGATCTTGCTCTTGAAGCTGAGGTTGAGTTTCAGGCCTCTGATTATACAGTGTGTCGGTGTAGCTTCCTTCAAACTCTGGAAAACCTCTTATAGCAAAATGCTGTACCTCCCACTCCTAGTGCACTTGAGGAAGCCACAAGGCCACAAGCCACCCTCTTTGAACCGTCGGCAAGGAAAACCATGTGTGTGAGGAGATGAAGAAAGAGATCATTGTGACCACATCAGGCAGCAGTCAGCTGTTAGGCCAGATGGATTAAAGGTGTAATCATACTTAGTATGCACACATCTGTGCGGCTCAAAGTGTGCGTATCGACTATGATCAGAGCAGAGTTATGTTAGAGGTATTAGTACTTGCACAAATTGCTCCTGAGCTTGCAGAGAACATATTTTACTTGATCAGATTTTTATCAGAATCTTTGAAGTGACTTAAAACAAGTGAAGCGTTTAAAAAGAGAGACAACACATTATTGTTGCATTTCATTCCTTAAAAGCACTTTAGGCAAAGTTTGGACCTGCATGGATGATGGATTATTTTGGATTTCCATAATGTACATGTGCTGTACATTTGGTATTTTTGGAGATGCTCTTATTTAGAGCAACTTACAAAAAAGGCAGAGGTGCAAGTATTCATTACTAGTCACGCCAGAAGCTAATGCTACAAAAATGGTAATTTCTCAGGTCACATATATCAAATATTAGATGAGAAACATGCATCAAAATACAACTACCTGCCATTGTTTGAAGAGTTAAGATTGTGATGGAAAGTTTATTCTACCAATGAGAAGCCAGGACACTGAAACATCAAGGTTATAATTCGATCTTAGAGAAGGATGTACCAGGTGTCCTAAAGCTGAAGTCCTGATATAGTTAGCAGGTGCATAGTTCTATACCAAATAATGTAAATACCATGTAGCAAAAACTCTTGAGGCTTGAAAATTGATTCTGGCTGATAGAGGAAACCAGGAATGACACTGGAAAACTTTGGTAGGTTTTGAACCAGACGTGTTGCAGCATTCTGAATGTGCTGTACTGCAGCAATGGAACATGAAAGCAGACCAGTAAAATAATGAAGCAGTACTCAAGTCTGGAAATGATGAGAGCCTGTATGAGGATTTGAGCAGTTTCTGATCTTGTGCAAAAGATCTTGTGTAAGATCTTGTGGTTGGTGTGATGTGGTTAGAAAAGAATGTTTGTTGTTGTCCAGAAGCACATTAATATTATTTTTTGTGGGTTGGGTCAACATTGACACCATCTGTGTTTCGACGTGGGGTTCTTTGCCAGGAAGTAGATTAGTTCAGTTTTGTCCAGATTGAGCTTCAGGTGGTATTTTGTCATCCAGGAAGAGATATCTGAAAGGAGTCAGATAACTGTTTTGAAACATGGGAGATAGATAGAGGGAATGCAAAGTACATTTTAGATGAACATCTGTTTAGCATTGATATGAGAACATGACCTGATCACTAGGCCTGGTTCTTTAATGTACATGTTGAACAGGTGTGGACCTAGAACTGGGACTGTGGTGGCATAGTGGTTAAGGTACTGGACTATGAACCAGAAGGTCCAGGGTTCAAATCCTGCCTCTGCCAAGCTGCAACAGTTGGGTCCCTGAGCAAGGCCCTTAACCCACAATTGCTTGGATTGTAAGACTATGAATTGTAAGTCGCTCTGGATAAGGGCATCTGCTAAATGACATAAATGTAAATGATTCCTGGGGAACTTCTTTGATCTATGAAGTCATGAAAGTGAGCCTTGCCTTGCGACCTGGTAGTGGCATTCTTTTTAATATGAGGAAAACTGGGCAAGCTCAAGACCCCCAGTAAGAGTCTTTGATGGCATGACGATTAAGATCCTGGATTGTAAAACTCTGCCACGCTTCCACTGCTCCACAGTTGCTTGGCTTGTAAAATTGTATTGATTGTAAGTCACTCTGGATAAGGGCATCTGCTAAATGGCTAAATCTAAAATGGAAATTAACAAGCGTGGACATGACAATGTCATTATTCACAATATCAACACAACAGACAAATTCAGAACGATGAGTACTGAACAGATAATGTTTTCCAAGGCTATTTAAAGTGCCTTAGTTACTGTAAATTAAATAGTATCTGTATTATAGCCCACTTTATAACCAGAATGGCTATCAAGGGATAGAGTATCAAGGAAATAAGGTGATGTTCATGTACACCATCCTTGAAGGCTTTGAGATGCATGAGTTGGATTTGGTGGCATAAAGAAGAAGAAAAAGAGGAAAGCACTGTGAATGGTTGATTTATAAGATTACAGTGTCAGTTAGCCGGGGACTGAACAACCATGATATGAAAATGAGAGGACAGAGGGAGTCCAGATACTTTTGAGAGGGTTTAACAAAGAAAATAAGTACCTATGTCAGGTGGATGGGCTGAGAACAAGTTTGAAGATAGTAAGGACAGTTAAGGAGAATTAGATGTTCCAGACTTTATTGTAGTATGAGTGGAAGTGGTGTTTGTGTACAGTGGAATGGGAAGAGGGCACAAAGGAAATCTGCTCTTTTGATCTGACATGGAAAGAGGTAAAGATGTTTCCTACTTTGAGAATTGATAGTGATGTTGATAAAGGTTAAAAGAGCCAAGATAGGACATGGACCATAAGTACATGCATCATAACTGGATACAAACGACTTTTTCTGCTGATTAATTGACTTAATATTTACAACCAACTTTCAAGTTGCCAGCCCAGAATGTGGCCAGTTATAAGTAAAATGGATGTGGGCTCTTTATGTCAGCAGTCAAACCCACACCTCTCAGCAGTACCCCGTCCAGTCTTTCCAACCTGTCATTGCAGACCTGACATTCAGTGTGTTGTTGGGGCGGTTCGCTTCATTTATCATCTGTCACCTAACCATTTTCATGTGCTCTAGGGCATGCTTTAGGCGTCTGTTTCTGTTTGCCTCCAAACAGATAAATACATATGATAACAGCATAAAAAAATAGATGCTTTTACGCCCATCTTTTCATACCATGGGACCCCAGAGCACTGCCAAACAGGCAGACAAATAGAAAAGAAAAAAAAAGTGACATTTAAAGGCCAGCACTCTGGCTGCTCAGTGAAAGTACAGCAGATAAGAGAAGGTGAAGATGATATGGAGAATTGTTTCGAAGCCAAAAAAACACACAGGAGCTTAGCAAGTATGGGGTTTCTTCCTTCTTACGGTATTGTAATTGCCTCTGTGTGTGTGTTCAAGGTCTAAATCACTCACAGCAGTGCCACAGTTTCTTGTGGTTCTTCACTCTGATTATGTTCTTTTAATGCTTGTTTTCTGTTCAAGACTCAGAGCTTAAGTGAGTTGTAAGCAGTGACATATCATTTATATAAATTCCCTTAGTGACTTGCTAATGTGTCATTAAGTAATACCAATGCTCCATTGAACAAACCAACGAATGTCCCTGATGTAACATTAATGGGGTTGATTTATACTGAAATTAGCTCATTAAATCAACATCCTGATTTTGATTCCTGATTTACTCAGTTCTGACGTATTTTGGACCAGTGATAGGAAAGCTACTGCTACAAGTATTTTAATTGCAGGGAATTACATATGTTTGGTTCTTTTTTTTGCAAAAAAAACTACATAGTTTCACATTTTTATTCTTAAAAATTAAATAAAGGTATGTTTTTAAATGGTTATTTAAGATACGGTGAAACTACAACTTAAACCTAGTGTTGTGAATCAAATAGAATTGTGAGCAGAGTGTATTGTTACACCCCTAATCATAACTTCTTATAAATACTACTCAGTTGTTAACTTACTAGCTGCATTTATAATAACAATAATGCTACTGAAAAATAAGTTAATAGAGTCCATATGTGACCATATTTTTTGTCTGATTTTTCCATCCTGCCTGTTGAACCTGCAGTGCCATCCTTCACCTTTACACCAACTGGTAAGCACTTCTACATTATTAAAATATTATCTGATGTTGCAAGCTTATAAATATTCATCTTCTATGTAATGCAATATAATTTAGAGTTTTGGTTACAGTTATGCTTTCAGTTCACCAATGCCCCTCAAATGCACTCACTGAACACTTTATTAGGTATACCTCCTTGTCTCTGCACTGCACCCATTTTCAATTTACATGATATATGTTTAGATTTCCCACATATCATTAGCTCCTTTTGCTTTGGCTTATGTGGGGTTCCTGGCCATCAGAGGACTGAAAATATTTAGAGAAACAGATGGACTACATTCTGTATATTAAAATGTAGTCCCACCATTGTTGGGTCCTTGAGCAAGGCCCATAATCCACAACTGCTTGGATTGTAAGACTATATCAATTGTAAGTCTGTCAAGATAAGGATGTCTGCTAAAGTGATTGGTGAATGTATGATATAGTTCTGCAGTAACCACTCATAATATTACCATGTCCACTTGATTAAAATTAATGTTGTCATCATGAAAAGCAGTAACATCTATGCTGAAAGCTATAAAGGCAGTTTTGCATGTCACCCAGGTCACTGAGTCTAGATAAAGAGGAATAAGGTGCCATGCAACAAAAAGGGCTGTTAAACCTAGCTAGTAAAGGAACTAACTGTGGCCACCGGCCCAGCGTCTCAAATGGAATTTAATGAAGTAACGTACAGCATCCGCAGCCCAATTAGACCAAATCTAGAGGGGCTTAAGCATACAGGGTAGCTGTGAACTACTGTGACTTCTCCATATCAGGCAGAAGAATATTCCTGAAAGTGCCACTGTTAAACCCGTCTTCATAGCTGCTGCTGCTGCTTTTGTTTGCTCGTGTGTCTCACCACAGGATACAACACAAATGTCAACTCCTATTTATCAAAACTGGTTAGCTAACTGTGTCAGTGTTATCAATAACCAAAAGAACATTAAGTGTAAACAAGTACAAATTATATTGAATGACACTCTGCAGTTTGAAGTAACTTTACCAATTTGTAGTTAAGAGGCGAGTCCGAGTGAAGACCAAATAGAGACAGAGATTAATAAATAATATTTTATTTCCTTATTTTGTAAAATAAAACATAAAATATACTGCTCACAAAAATTGAGGGATACTTCAAATAAATTTCAAATTCAAATTTTAGAATAAAATATTTCCTAATTTATGTGAGCAGTACAATATATAGCCAAAATTCTTATCATTTATTGTTATATTATAAGCGTTGTCTTAGTTAGGAAATGTAACTTTTGTAAGAAAATAATGCTGATTATATCACCATCTTCTTTCACAGTTAGCCATCAGATGTTATGAATTTAGCCAACAACATCCATTTTTTTTTCATTTTTATTAATACATGTGAAAACTTAATAGTATAATTTCAACCTGCTTTCAAAAAAAATAACCTCCCCTTACACAGTGGGACTGTGGTGGCCTAGTGATTAAGGTACTGGACTATGAACTAGAAGGTCCAGGGTTCAAATCCCACCGCTACCACAGTTGGGTCCCTGAGCAAGGCCCTTAACTCACAATTGCTGAAAAGACTGTAATATTTGTAAGGCTCTGGATAAGGATGTCTGCTATATGACATAAATGTAACCAAGTAGAGTGAACAGGTGAAAATTCACATGTGCAGTCTTAATGACAGATGATTCAAAATAAAACGTTAATTGAGTGGATATTGAACGAGAAGAACAGTAAATTGTTTTTGCCAATCTCAGTGCAGATTTTATTGAGGCATGTAGAGAAGGGACTGATTCATTTTGTTTGAATGGTTTATTGATATTCAATGACTATAGAAACAAAACTTTTGTTTATAATTAAGTTAGTAAGTTACTTCAGACAAATGAAACCAAGCTAACCACATACCACCTTACCCCGAGACCGAAACAAGACCGAGTTCAAATGAGGTCTAGAGACCAGTCTTCAGTACTACAACACTAATAGCAGTTACACAAATATGCCTAATGTAGTGTTTCGTAACACAAATTACAATCTTGAAATCAGCCTAAACTGTAGTCATAAGTAGGTTAAGGAATTTTCCACTGCAGCACCCATGTAGTGAGTGAGTGAAGGAGTTAAAAGAGGAGGAGAAAGAGACTTGAGTGAAATGGTGAACCTTTTTCCTGCATGAATGGACACAGAGCTCGATTGCAATCAGCGATACACTGCCAAGCTCAAGTGAAAGCCCATGTTCTGCTAGTGGAACACACCCAACACTTACCACTCTGCTATCACCTGAATCACTTTTCATATATTCAGTAAGGTATGATATCGTTGTCGTGTAATTCAGGCCAAAATACAGTATGTTACCCATATTATATTATTCGGGACAGTATCTGTAGTAGCTCATGGTGTATGGTGGGGAAACGTGGTGAGGAGAGGACTGGAGTGGAGTTTTAGCTCTTGTCTGGCTGGGAGTTAGTGAGATTAAAAGGAAAGTTGGAGTTTATCTCTGAGTACCACACTAGAGAGAGGGAATGGTAAACTGTTCTGTTAGAAAAGCCGGCACACTAAACCAACCTTACATGCCAGCTTTGCTGAAGAATTACGGAATGACTCCGATCTATAACACAAGAAATCTGGCTGTAAATCCAAGTTACATACAGCTCATTCGCTGGCTAGTCATGTTTATTAGAAATGAGTCTTGTGCTGGCCGGTGTTGTGACATTTATTGTTATAAATGTCTAATTTGCAACTGCTGAGTAGGTGTTTTCTGTCAGTACTGAGGCTTACTCTTTTCATTTCTCTTGCAGTTTCCTATCAACGAGGAGGAGAAGCTGTCACTAGTGCTGGCAGGTAAGGCATGAAACTTCTTGATGTTTTGTGATCTTGTTAGGGTGAATTATGGAGATTACTGGTACCTAGATTTGGTAAACCTGGGCTTAAAGGTCATGATAAAATAACAACTATGCTAATGAAACTATAGAGGGAAAATGAACGTCGTATTGCTGCTTTGTGCAACCGCCTTTGTAGTCAAAATAGAACTTCTTTTACATTCTTTGCAATGAGGTTTAGGTATGTGGACTAGAATGGCCATGTCAGAACCATTTGTATGCATTTGCACACACATTTTAAATCACTGTCCTGAAGTACAAGCCAACCATACATACCCCTGTTGTAGTGCCTTGGAAGAGGCAGCCAGTTTCTATTAAAAATCTCCTGATACTGATGGAATCCATAATGCCATGTATCCTTAGACGTTTCCCAGGACTTTTGAAAAGAAAAACAGCACCACAACATTACTGATTTTCCATCATGCTTAATCCATCATACAAATAGAAGGGCTTTTAATATTGTTGTTTTAGATAACCTAACTTTGTTTCATACAAAACCCAACTTCAGTGTCTGTTGGATTTTCTTTTGCTCTGATGACAGAGCTTCCAAGTTCCAGGAGCGTTCAAACATTTGTATTTTTGGGTAAGTAAATATGTGTGCTGTATTTACTGACATAATTAGCGTGGAGTTGTAATTACTTGAAGATTTGTAGACAAAAAACCTTCTGCAAAAAGTTCTGGTGTTATGGAAGTGTCAAAATGTTATGGAACAATCTTCAGAGAGCATTGGCGAGCATGTCGGCTGAATGCTGTTGCAATGGAAAAGGATGATAACCCCATCTTGCCACCCCTCCCTCAGACAAAGCCCAGTCATCTTTGTGTGATGTTTGACACAGCCAATAGGGACCACCAAAATTTGAACCGGGGTCACCAGTGTCAGCTTAGCATGTTAGACTGGTGCATAACCCTAGAACCTCATTATATCAATGCCCAAGTTAAACTGGTTGTCATTAACTGAGCAAGAGTTCCTAAACACATTACTACTTACTTTTAAACTACTTACTTAAAAATGTAATTGGAATTACCAAGCCAGGGCTTATTGTCTAACATATTTCAGTTACATCTTGTTCACACTTCATTTAAGATTAGAAATATGCCACTAAATGCGTGTGTGATTGTTTAAAATAATTATTACGTAACAGGTTATCAAGTAATTTCCCTAGGAATTTATACAAATCTCTTGTTTTCAATGTGAATTCTATACAAACTTTGTAAGCTACCATTAGATGAGATTCACCATTGTATTGGTGGACCTTTCTACAGTCTGAACAAGCTTGATCAGGAATAGTCATTTTGGAAGAGTATTAGCCAAGAAACCACTTTATTTTTGGGAAGAGGGACAGGGTGAAACGTGTTCTTAAGTTCACAAAGTTCCGCCATTGTACTCCATAGTGTAGTGTAACTGCTTCCTTGGACCACTAGGGGGCAATCTTGTGTTTCAGTCAACTGTAGAAAGGGGGCACAAACGCAAATTGTTCTCTACCCCAATCATCTTGGTTGATGGTGAAACAATTACTCCCATTTTCTAATACATATTCACAATAGCCTGGGGTAAGAAAGAGAAAAAGGATACACCACTCCAAACTCATGGGTGTGTTAAGTCGTTGTCCACACTAAAACAGCTCAGGGATACATTTTTCATCAGACCTTAATTGAGTGAGGCGGTATAGTGACTCTGAGGCGGCAGTTTGAGATGTTGGAGGTGAATTGTTCTGCTCTTCAGAGTGCTGCACCTGCCAGTAAAACTCCACTTTACTATTTGAAGCTGCCATGAAGTGAAAGTTGCAAGACAGCTAAAGAGAAATGCACTCGAAGGTGATCAGGTGGGCCAGGAGAACATTTGAACCCTCTATGCTGGAGTCGAGAGATTTCACTGAGCCTAACGTTGACTTTGAAGTTCATCTTTGATGCCTGTCCTTATAAACCCCTCCTTCTCTGTGCTATTTCCTTCCTGACCCACTGTTGCGCCTCATTCAGATAAAGGCTATGTCTTCAGACTTCACTCTGACACCGTGGCCCAGTGTTTTTGTTTCAATGGTGTATTTATGTGACTGTTGCAGAAAGGGTCTCAAGGCCATCCACAGTGTGATTGAGTGTTTTGCAGACGACCACAGTTTATCTAATTAAGAGACTGTTTTGACCTACTGCCAAAAAAAGAAAAAAAAAATCTTCAATTCAGAATTTAAGGAAAAATAAGGGTTGATGATAAGGCAGGAATTTTATATATTCAAACAACACATTAGTTGCAATAAGGTTATAGTAACACTGACACCAGGACATACATAATCGCTAAATTATGATTAATATATTTGCAGTAATTCCATAATACCACACCACACTGATGATGTACAGTCGATTCCGGTTAATGGGACCACATCGGGACGCGATCGTTTTGGTCCTAATAACCGGCTGGTCCGAT
>JAVSBV010002010.1:0-12975 GCA_033117975.1 Parotocinclus spilosoma | reverse complement strand
CGTGTAAATCGTACAATAAAGGTTTAATAAACATTTAATATGTTACATAGCACGTCCCGTCTTCTAACATAGGGCATTTTTTTGTTTGTTTTGTTTTCATTATACAGTAAACCATCCACATGCCAATGCTTAGTGTATAAAAACAGCAAGTACGAAAAGTATAGTTATTTAAAGGCTTTCTTATTATAGCACAAAGATTAGTTATTGTAGTCACATTCCAGTACTACACCCAGCAGCTCTGAGCTGCCAGCTCGATATAAAATATCACACACCAGCCCATTATGCGTAACTGTACTTCAGAGTGCTAAACTAAAATACAGATACGTAGCTCAGCAAATATATTGCTTACAAAAATCAGGGGACACTTTAAAATGAAATATCCCATAATATAATATCTCCTAATGTTTGTGAGCAGTGTAGATGTGTATATATATATATATATATATATATATGGCATAATGTAGCTTTGCTGTTACTTTAACTTACACAAGGTTAAACTGTTTAGATTTGCATTCATATTCTAGTTAGACACTTTAAAATGGCTGCAGTTTGTAGCTCGAATCATGTACTGCGTTCCACTTTCTGGGTTCGTACTTCCTGGACTGCGAAACCTAATGCGATAAACCTATAAGGGCTCTAAGAGAGCGGTTACACCATTTTGTTTGTGAGAGCAAAAAGCAGAAGCTTTAACATTTCATTACATCGGGGAGAAGTGAGGAAGAGGAAGTATGAACCCTTCTCACTATGACAAAGTAAAAAAAAAAGAAGTCAAAAAGTCCCCTGCCTCCCTCCTCGACCGCGGCCATCTTTAATTAGCACTGCCAGCTTACTGCGACCTGGCACTGCTATTAACGGAGCAACACCGACCCGACAAAAAAATAAATAAATAAATAAATAAATAATGTTGAACCTCAACTCAATCGCGATCACGCGTTAGTAACGATACATGATACTACTTTAGGATTAGAGCCACACGTTGTTTTCCAAACAGTTCCTCTAAGGACCAGAAAAAAAGAATTTTTTAGGTAATCTTTTATAAATCAAAAATGCATAGTTAAACCTCACAAGATAAATAGTATTTTAAGTAGTACACATACACAGTAAAAGGAAAACGTTTATCCGTTATAAAACGTATAGGAATAAATGTTCTAAATTAATAAAAATGACCTATATTTTTATATTTTTTTATTTGTTTCGTTTTTACTTTCATGTATTGCAATTTTTAATAGGTTAGATGTACAAATTCAAGATCTATATTGGACACAGACATGTTTTATTAATCTACGTAAGTAAATGTGGGTTGAAACATCCTCTGTATCCCATCTCATAAAAACTACAATATTACTAGACTGATAAATCACAGATAAATGATGTCTTTATTGTCATACGTACACTCGTGTACAATGAAATTCTACTTTTCACATAATCCCAGCTTGTTACCGAGTTTGGGGTTCACAGCACAGGGTAAGTAGATAAGGATAAAGTGTTTGCTTAATTGAACAACAGGGGCAGCTAGGTTGATTCATCAAACCTTAATTCTGTACCCCAGAGCCCTAACCAATGAACCGCAACTGCCCCCCTGCCCCTTATTTCTATATAAGATACAGCAAAAAATTATAATGAGCGATTTAAAACATACGATATTTAGTTAGTAACCAGTTATCAGACCTTTATATATCAGAAGTGAAAATATATTCAGTTAAAAAGGTAGAAAAAATATATGGCAGAGTCTGAATGTTGCTTGAACGCACCAAGCAGGTTTGGTTTTACTCATAAAAAACAGCTTCTATATAGCATGCAAATATCATTTAAGAAGAAATCTGTCTGGCCTTAATGTGATACCAGTGTGATATAAAGAACCGTTATACACAGAACAGAAACAGCATGGATGCACCTGTGGCAGCGATTGGTTAAAAATTAAGTGAACTAGTGGGTGAATCTCTTTTTGTAACACTATTAGAACTACGCTCAGACCTTAACATCATCTTCCTACTACACAAGTGAGAATAATTATGGCATTAAATACAAAAATCGAGCACTTTACCTACTGTTTAAAACATTCAGCTGTGCCATTGTGCATTAGAACTAGTGTATACTGTATGTGATAGAGATAGGCCATACCTGTATGTGGTGCTGGTGCAGAGCTCCCTCTAAAAGCAAGACAGGAACTCAGCCGCATATTACAGACCACATGCCACTGTCCGCAATGCATTCTGGGTGAAAGCCCTGACGTCTGCCTATGGCGTGTTGCGCACTGCAAGCGGAAGCAACAAAACAAGCACAAATCCACACACTGGGGCATTAGAGTGTGTGCTCACTTATCATGTGTATGCATCCGTGGCTCACCGGCTCTCAGATATCAATGTAAAATCGCCGAGGTCTCCATATATGCAAAAGTGTGTGAGCACGTGTTAGTGTGTGTGTGTGTGTGTGTGTGTGTGTGTGTGTGTGTGCATAGTCAAAGATCTGAGATCTCCATGGCAACCTGGCTTGATCTTATTTGCATCTAGTCTGTGCCTGCAGCACAAACAAAACAGACGTTTCACCTGCTTTTTGACCCTATTCGTGTTCCAAATCCGAAACGCGTTGCCCACGCAAGCCTGCGACGATCCCCGGGCCTTGTCTTAAGCGCAATGGAAGGTTCTTGCACGGAAGAGGAAGCGGAGTTTGCAACGGCCCAGCGTGCAGAGCTTAAGATAACAGTGGAGAGTTAAACAGGAAGAGGGGTGTGTCTGCTGCACGCCCGTGTGAGTGCGTCCATGTGTGTGTGCGAGATAGTCGCTGTTATTTCAGTTCCTGTTTTAGACCGCGCCAGGTGTGCGACGTTCTGCCTAACGCCCTGTCTGTTCTACTTGCTGTTCGAAAGTGCGAGCTCCTGCAAGGGGCTGAACTGCTAAAGCACGGCGTCACATGCATGCTGAAAAGCAGGGGGATGGAGCATGAACGGCAGAAGGCTGGAGGGACGCTCATACACACAGAGCCTTCTTTCTTTTCCTGTATAAACACTGCGTTTTCTTTGCAGACGTTCCAATGCGTTTAGCAGATGTAAAAAAAAAAAAAAAAAACCCTGCGAGCTTCTCTCGCTACAGACACTAACATTCAGCTGAATACTGTCACTGCGGCATGAGTTAGCACCCAAGCGCAAAGACGTTTGCTTACCTTTGCTGTCTCTTTACCAGGCTCTCTGTCTCACATCCAATGGATTACGTCCTTGTCCTCTCTGCTACTTGCTGACAGGAAGCAGAGTCAGTCCGTCCCTATTTACAGTCCCCTGACGCTGCAGTACGCCAAGCGCCTCGTGCATTCTGGATCCAGCTATGCAAAAAAGGTGAGGAGAGGTGAAGACGAGCTAAAGCCCAAAAATTAGGGGATATGTCAAAATAATATAACAAAAGACGCATTTAATCCTTTTTTTAATAAACAAGAACACGAGAAAATGACAAGTCTGACAAAATTGTTCTAATAATGCAAATGAGACGCAGCCCTTCCAATGTCTCTGCAACACGATTTGCCTAAATGAGAAGCCATAGGACGTCTTAAAGCTGCTCAAACACAGACAACAGTGGCAACAGCACTTGGACCATCCCAAAGCCTGATTAGAAGACTGTGGAATCACTACCAAGAGGCTGGAACACATTCTCTCTCCATCCAGCACTGGCATCCTTCACAACATGACACAACAGAGCAAGTGCTCTCTTAACACGATTTGTAATTTGTTTGCACCTAAGTGGTCTAAGGTCCTGAACTTCACCTAGGTATGATTTTAACCCCATGCATTTACACTTAATAGTCTAATCCAGCTTCAGTTAGCCAGAATGAAATTCCATTGCTGCATTCTGGGTAATATGTACTGTACGTATATCAGCTCCTATCACCGGAAAATCCACGTCCTGCGACGTTAATAGTTTGTATTTTATTATTAAACAGTTTTTATTTGCATTTATTTGGGTAGTGACGACTGTGCTTTGATTAAAAAATCAAATGTTTCTTGTGTTTACCAGCTCTGTGTATCCTCGATTATTGGTTGTCCAGCTCTGCAGGGACAAACTTGGATGGTACCTGTTGTGTGTCTTGGAGAGACCGATGCATTTATTCTTCTTTAGTACTTTGCAAGAGGCGATCAGAATCTTAATGGATACTACCACATGGGGCGCGCGCACACACACACACACATATATATTTTCCACACAAATTCCCCCATCAGTCTGCACTTTGTACAACACAATGAGGAAGTCCATATATCATTTTAGAATTGTTTTAATTAAAAGAAAAGAAAAGAAACTTTCACATAGACATACGTGTCCAGACACTTTGCTGTACCAATTGAAATCAGTCATTTATCTTTATATTTACTCATTTTGAATTTGATGCCTGTATCACGTTCCAAAACAGTTGTGACGGGGGCGTGTTTACCCCTGTGTTACATCACCTTTTCTTTTAATAACACACAATAAGTGTTTGGGAACTGAAGACACTAAATGTTGAAGCTTTGTAGCTGGAATTCTTTCCCATTTTTGCTTGATGTACAACTTCAGTTGCTTAACAGTCCGGGGTCTCTGTTGTCGTATTTTGCGCTTTATAATGGACCACACATATTTAATGGGAGACAGGTCTGGAGTACAGGCAGGACAGTCTAGTACCCGTACTCTTTTACTATGAAGCCATGCTGTTATAACATTTACAGAATGTATCTTTGCTTTGTCTTATTGAGATAAACAGGGACATCCCTGATAAAGACGTTACTTAGATGGCAGCAGATGTTTCTCCAAAACCTGTATGTACCTTTTAGCATTAATGGTGCCTTCACAGATGTGTAAGCCATGCCATGCGAAATCAGTGTTGTTTTTTTTGCCTTGCCGCTTATTTGCAGATATTTCTTTGGAATTTAGGGATTTCATCATCTACAGTCCATAATATCATCAAAAGATTCAGAGAATATTAAGAACTCAAGACAAAGAAATCCCTAAATTCCTTGTAATTGTACAATGAGAAATATTGTTCTTATTATCCTTATTTGTAAATGACTGAGCCTTTCGGGGATGCTCCCTTTATACCCAGTCACGACACTCACCTGTTTACAATTAACCTGTTCACCTGTGGAAAGTTACAAACAGGTGTTTTTGAGAATTCCTTAACTTTCCCAGTATTTTTTTGCCCCGTCCCTATACTTCTTTGGAACATTAAACATCTTGTCTTTGTAGTGTATACAATTCAATCTGGGGTTAAAAAGATTTGCAAATCATCGTATTCTGTTTTTATTCATTTTCTCCACAACTTCCCAACTTTATTGGAATTGGGGTTGTAAAATAAACATACATTTGTTCAATTTGGTATAAAGATTTTTTTCCTGTAGATGAGTTCTTTCCACGTAAGTTGGCAAACACGTTTTGTCTGAGCACACCAATTATTCATTATAAATAAATTTAACAAACGATAATGATAATATTATTTTAAAAGAGCAGGCAAATTCCTCTTCTGCACCTACTTCCTGGAACTCACCAGCTGTATTTGAGCAAGTGGGCCCACTAGTGGAGAACTGGGAGAACTACCTAAACAGCATTGCTGAAAATTTGGAACAGTATGACCAACGAAAGCAGCGCTCTGCAGAGGAGGAAATCTTTGAACAGGTAAGCTAGTTAACCCAGTTATGATGAGATCATTATTACACATTAAGGGAAGCTTGGTGACAGTGTGAATATGAGGGTTTACTTAATTACTTAAATGTTTCCTCGAGTTCAAGTGCATTATCATCACTAACACTAAAATGTCAAAAATCTGATTGGTGTGTTTTGATTAAGGAGGAACACCAAACAAAACCTAAGAAATATTGTGAACCACTGTTCCATGTATTTACTATTTATATCATTTTACTATCTTTTATGTGTAAACTTTTACAAAGTTCATGTTGAATCTACCATCCATTGTAACACATGCCCACTGAAGAACCCTGAACTTTTCTGAGACGACTTCTACTTTAAGACATGGTGCATTATTGTGCTGGAAGACGAAAGCATAAACTGTGCCAATGATGGGATGCACATGATTAAAAAACAAACCTCAAACAGGACATGACTTTCAACTGATGATTGAGAACCCAAAATGTGCCAAGAAAATATTACCCCCAAGTGGTCAATCAAGTGGTACTTCACCTATGCCAGCCAAAGTCACCTTGTCCAAGGATCACATTTTCCACATTCTATTGGTTGGTGTGAACATTAAATGAGTTTAATGCACTGCACTGTTGCTGAAGTCCCATTTTTGTGTTCTCTGGACGTTTAGTTATTAACTAATTTCTGACTTTGATTCTAATTTCACTCATCATTCCAGGATGAGACAACTCTTCGACAGCTGGATGGAGATCTGCGTTCCACCATTACTCTCCTCCGCTATAGGCTGGCATCTCCCCATCTTCCTGCACTATCAGATTACATAAATCCCTTCAGAGGATCAGGGACTCCTGATGGAACAGCAGAACCTATGTCGGATCCTCACAGAAAGGACAACATGCTCTCAGACAATGAATGGATCCCTTTAGTACTTCAGGCACTTACAAAACGAGATCAAGAAATCACAACAAGTCAAACAATGAGAACATCAGCATCTGGTGCAGTTGACATCACCTCACAGCCTCAGATGTTTGAAATCAAGGAAAGATTTTTGGGGGATGAAACTCACTCATGGACTCCTGATTTACAAGAAAGAAGCCCAGTGCCTCCCATGCTGCTTCAAATGTCCTCCAACAGGATCAAAAATGGTGATTTTCATTTATACCTTTGTGGGGCTTTTTTGTGTTTTTTTTAAACGTATGTCCTCTTAATTGCAGAATAATATAGTATACCATCCACAAAATTTAGTTAGTGTTACTTATGGTTTTAGTAAAGGAGGTGGAGACGCAAAGGAGGCGGCGAAGACATCTGCTTGACAGACACATCCATGGGGCTAGCAACAAAGGTATTTTGTTCTATTACCTTATCCCGTTTGAAACATGGTGGTGGTAGTATGGTGTGGGCCCATTTAGCTGCATCTGGGACAGGATTGCCTAACGTCATTGATAGAATAAATAATTCTGAATGATATCAGCAAATGAATAAACTAAATAAAGTGTTTCAATCAGCAAAGAATGAGCCTAATCACACAGGGTACTCCTTTAAAAAATGTTTAAAGAAGAATAAAATAAATGTTTTGGAATGGCCAACAAAAAGTGTTGCTTTTAATCTAATCAGTAATTTGTAAAAGAACCTAAAACTATTTTGTACAGGGCTGATCAACGTGTGTCTCAACATTTAGAAAGTCACACAACTTAATCCAAGTAAAGGTTTAAAAAATTAACTGACCACTAACAGATATGCAGTACTAGATTGTTTTACTTAATACATAAGCAAAAGGAAAAAAGTATAATACTTTATTTCAGTTGTTTAACTTTTAGATTTTCTGGTGATGTTTATCATTATCAGGCCAAAGGATGCTACTGTCTAGATATTTGCATGATTTACCTAATTTTGTTCCTAATTTATTTATTTATTTATTATTATTATTTATTATATCTCAACACCGGCCACATATATATATATATATGTATATATATATATATATACATATATATACACACAAGTCAATGCCAATTTAGAGTAATCATTTAACCTAACACGCATAACATGCATGTGCATGACTGTGGGAGGATACCGGAGTACCCGGAGTAAACCCATGCAGACACAGGGAAAACATGCAGACTCCAAACAGAAAGGATCCAGGTCTCTCCACCCTGGGATGGAAATTAAAAGGGCTGTGACTCTGGGGAAGGATATGTATCAACCGCATGTTCTACAATCCGGGACCTTCTTATTGTGAGGCAGAGGTGCTACCCACCAAGCCACCGTGCTGCCCTATTGTTCCTAAAAAAGATGCAAGTGTGTCTACATGTTGCAATGTTTTAAGCATGTTGGATTACTTTGAGAAAATCACTCAAAATAATCAACTAGAGACCTGAAACAATAGCTAGATTAAATGATCCTTGATATTCGGTGGCAAATTTTCCTTATTCACCATATTAAAGTTAACTGAATGAAACTAGGGTTAGTAAACTTTTGGACTAAAATAAGATGTGATTGTGATCTTTAGTGTGCCCTGGGGTTGCAGAGTCAGCACAGCAGGTCATCGTGACCAAGGAGATGTACGGTTGGATCCTAAACATCAAGCCGAGCAACCTTAATATGAATTTTCAAGAGGTAAGTGAATGAATGAGTATGTACCCATCGTACGATTGGTTTAATCAAGGGCGAATCAGACCATTTTAAGAGCAGTTTATGGAACTGGAAAGGTGTGTACTGCTATTCTATCAGTACCTACATACACCTAGAAGTGCTGAGCGTCGGCCATTTGATTCCTTTATCTTCCTACTAGCAGTGACATACTGGATTTACCTACTTTGGCTATTTTAGTCACTACTAAAAATGTTTAATGTGTTTGAAAGGTGATAGAACATTGGCAGTTTTAGAACGTACTGTTGCTTTTATATTTTTTTTATTTTCTGTGCATTTTGGATTAGCAGTCTGTGTGATTGTGACCTATCATATAAGGCTATGTGGCCACCATATTAAAAGCCACAATACTGGATCAAGGGCAAGTTTTTGTGAAGGTGGTCTTTAGATCAAAGGAGATCAGAATTAGCTCAGAAATCGATTTGCAATATCTCCTGTGCTTCAAATGTTGAAAACATTTGAAACACAGAAAATTCAAAACTTTTGTTGTTCGTCACGGGGTAACTGAAGATGGAATTGATGATTGTGATATTCGGGGAACACAGCTTCTGTATCATAACCACAGACTTTAATAACACAGCACTGTTATATTCCTCATAGAGAAACCAGGACCGTGGACAACAAGCCACGTTGTAAAGAAACCTCAACAATGGTTCTGGATCTGCCTTCGGGAAAAGTTCACGCACAACATGTCCTGTGACTTTTGACTCACCCTGTAGAACAGTTTAGGCGTTGGATGCTGTGTGTTTAATAGCATTCCACTCATGTTTACAGTGGTACTTCTGAAAGATTTGCTGTTGAGACCTTAATATTTAGCTATTTTGGGTTTGAAGGTCTACCTGTTAGGGTTAGGCGGTTAATATCCGGTGTTTAATTGGTGACGGGATGGCGAACAACGGAAGTTCCGGTTACTTAAGTGCGGATCCTAGCGTTGTTCGTGGTCACGTCGTTACACACAGTACGTTTGGTCTCTCGTTTGTGATGAAACATATGCACGGCAGCGATCGCTATTTATATGCGTCCACTTTCACGCTTCAGTCGGTAACATCCTGGGGCTTTTAGTGTCGACTGATGTGTATGGAGGAAACCCCTGAGGTAACGTAGCTGGTTAGGGAAATATCAGGGTTTCCCGAGGCTTTGCCTCACTCCGTACCACTGCTTAGCATCACTCCGCTCGGTTGGCTGCTCCGTTTCGGACGTGCCCCGACGTGCACTCATGCTTAGGCTCGCCCCCTGGTGTTCCGGAGCTGATATTTTAAACTGCAAACTCAAATGTAAAATGCTTGTTGTGATTTTATGCTTCTCTAAACGTGTCTAATTGTTGTTGTTTTTTTCAATTTCAGGTTCTGGTTGACCTCACCACGAAAAATGAACATGGTCTATATAAGGCTCGGTTTAAAGTCACTGTGGGCGGACGACTTTTTACCTTTCACAGTCTGGTGGGTTTGGAAAATGGGCCATTCTACCGGAGCATGCCACATCTTATTGCTGTCGCTCTTGATGCACTTAAAACGTAAACACAATGTCAAACCCTCATACACTTCATTCTGGTTTGTACAGTGTGTGTATTCACAGTTTCTTCATTGTTTGGGACGTTTCTGGAGGGAAGGTGAATGAGAGCGGTGTCCTTAACTTAAAAGGCTGGACTACATTTCAAACTATATAACATGGAAATTAAAAGGGCTGTGACTATGGGGAAGGATATGTATCAACCGCATGTTCTACAATCCAAAATATAGAATGAAAGTTCTAGGATCTTCAATCAACAAATGGTGCCAGTGGAGACAGTACATGACACAGAGGTTCTTGTATTTTAAATATTTATGCTAAACATTTATGCTAAAGGTCCAGCATCATGGCTGTTATTAACACAAGTTTTTAAATGGTCACAACAAAAAAATATTTGGTCAGAAAATTGGCAAGAACTATGAAGAAACAATACTGAGACCTGTACTACTATTTCCTTGTCACTGAGTCTATAACAATACCTTGCTTACGATTCGATTCTCTATACTGTGTTGATACGATTTGATTTTCTCATGATTATCAACATAAAAATACGTACGCTTTTTATTTCTGAAGTGTAAACAACGCATAACAATGCACACTTGTATAAGTTTTTAAACAAACATAATCTTTAGTCCCTGAATTTAAAGAAATGACCAGAAACAGGATTACAATTGTAAACAAAATGGTCTATTTTAGCTTCACCATATCTTGAATAATCGAATGAAACATTCCCTTTAAAAATTGTAAGGATAACAATTAGAAATTATGCATAATTATATGCAATATCAAAGGAGTCTTTTTAGGAGTCTCACAGAGAATGGGATACGTGCCCTGCCCTCTGCTGTACAGAAATGCAATTGCGTTATATGGTGAAAGAACACATAATCTACTATGCTCTTTCATTGTCTTTTTCTACACAGTGCATCATTACACCCCTACTCTTCACTGCTCTTTACTGCGGACGGGGGCAAAACTTTAACTTTGTTTTTTTTTAAGATGACTCATTAGGCTCAAGATTTGAACTCTATAGAGAATATTGAGTCTCACATTAAACTAACTGGGAAACATTTTTCACCTACAGATTAACTAATTTTACAGCATTGGGCATGAACAATTTTTATTTTGTTTTAGCAAAAACTACACTTTTTTGACTGGATAAATTTGATAAATTAATGTGTTCAGAAAAATGGAGCAAGTGAGGTCACTGGGTCACTGATTTCCTTAACTTATTCATGGTGTTACACTGAGGTGGAGCCTCTTTGAATGTTGATTGAGATTATTGCTATTTGATTAATATGTATTTATTTGTACAAAGAAACGTATTTATATTTTTGTAAAAAACAAATAAAGTACAAAGGAATACAAGCTGTGATTTTATTAATTGTAACTGTATCAGCTAGGTAGCAATTTGAGATGTTATGATATGAGACAAAAAGAAATGTAATTATATTATATTTATAATTTTCCTATTTAGCTTCTGTGTATTTTAGGCTATCACTATACATTTAACAACTTAATTCTTACAGTATATACAGTAGGAACAATAAGTATTTGATACACTGCCAATTTTGCCTGTTTTCTCACCTGCAAAGAATGGAGAAATCTATATTTTTCTCGTAGGTACACTTTTAGAGACAGAATTTAAAATCTAGTAAATTACATTGTGTGATTTTCAAAGAAGTAATTTGCATTTTAGTGCAGAAAATAAGTATTTGATATAATAGAAAAATATAACTTAATATCTTGTACAAAAACCTTGCAGTTAAAGTGGCCAGACATTTCCTGTAGTTCTTGAGCATAATTTTGGTCCACTCCTCTCCCCTCTTCACTTCCCCCAACTCTTCTCCAGATCTTTTAGGTTTTGGGGCTGTCATCAGGCAACATTGAGTTTCAGCCCCAAAGATTTTTAAATGGGTTCAGGTCTGGACCCTGGTTGGGTCACTCCAGGACCTTCTAATGGAGCCACTCAGTTTATCTTTACTCTGTGTGTTTTGGATCATTGTCATGCTGGAAGATCTAGCCACGCCAAAATCTTGCAATACATGACCCCATCCATCCTCCCTTCAATAGGGTGCAGTTGTCCTGTCCCCTCTGCAGAAAAGCAACCCCAAAATACGATGTTTCCACCCCCATGCTTTACGGTTGGGACGGTGTTCTCATCCTTCTTCTTCCTCCAAACATGGCGAGCGAAGCTCACACCAAAGAGCTCTATTTTGGTCGCATCTAACCACATGAACTTCTTCCATGTTTCCTCTGGATCATCCAGATGTTCAGTGGCAAACTCCAAACGGGCCTGGGCATTTAGTGGTGGGAACAGGGGGACCTTTCGTGGCCTGCAGGATTTTAATCCATGACGGTGTAGTGTGTTACTAACGGTCATCTTTGAGACTGTGGTCCCAGCTCTCTTCAGGTCATTGACCAGGTTCCTCCTGACCTTTCTCAGAATCATCCTTTCTCCACGAGGCGAGATCTTACGTGGAGTAAGATTAACAGTCAACAACTTTATCTAACCCTCACACATCATATGAGCTCTTCAACCTGCAGGACTGTCACCAGTATCAGCAGTGTATATATTTTTGTAACATTTTATGTCACATGTAGTGTCTGGAATGGTGTTTGAAAATGCTGACTGATCTCTAAACCTGAAAAATAATGATTTATAACGGCTCCTGAGATACAGAGTTACTTTATTGCTATGGACAGGCTTACAGTCTGAACTTATTCCGTTTAGATATATATAATACAGTGAAATAGAATGAAGTGGAACCTGGGTGATTATCCAGAACTCCACATGCATCCAGAACAGATGGAGTTACACTTCTATTTTACTGCAATTGTTCATGTTTCTTAATAGTTGTTAGTTGAATCTGATGGAAAATCAACCAAATTCGCCTCATGTTATCGTAGACAGAAATCACAGTGGCTACATGGGGATCCTGTCTCCCTCAGTATATAACTGTAAACATAAATACATAAATAATATCAAAAGTCTGCATTCCCACTCCATATGTTTCACAGAGGTTTGGTCCAATGCCTATCGTTCCCAATTAAAAACTCAATACAGTCGAATGCGGTTAATAGGACCACCGGTTAATGGGACCAGCTGCTTATTCGGACCAAATCCTAAAGTGCAGAAACAAATCCTATTATATACGTGTAATGTTATTCGCTTATTTGGACCAAAATTCCGCTTAATCGGACCAAAGAA
>JAVSBV010001999.1:0-26610 GCA_033117975.1 Parotocinclus spilosoma | reverse complement strand
ATGTTTTATGCATCATCGTTTACAGTGGTATGAACAAATATTTCTTGTCATCAGTCTTGGTCATAAAATGTACAGAATTGATAGGATTCTGTCTGCCCTCACCAGCCCATGCATATAAATGCAAAGCACTGTAGCACTGTTGCATCCCTCACGGCCAAATTTAAAGAAACTGGAACTGCGGATGACAAGACACATAGTGGTGATCTGAAGACCGCTGCTGACAAAGACATGGTTTTGGCAGCCTTCACAAAAAGTCCATGCACAGAGCGTGGCATGTCCTGTGACTTTTGACTTACCCTGCAGTTTATGTTAAAAATATTATTTGATTAATTATAAATTACCTTTGTTAATTCTGTAAAATCATGTTAGGTGAATATTCATCGCAATACATTATCTGTGATCATGTGTGTTACCTTGTACTTCGGTGAGCCAGTCAGCCTGGTTATAGTGTTCTGAGGATATGGTGAGAGTGTTAAGGAACACTAGGACAATGACCAGCCAATAAAAGGTGGTAGATTTCACAGCTGCTCTGCATTTCCTGCGACAGAACCTGTTCCATCGGCGCCAGCTGCGACTACAGAGAGAATTTATCTATACATTCTCTAGAGAGAATCTACACATTATATGCAACACAGATACACAAGTACACAATAAGAATGGAAAGATGCACACATGCATGCTTCTGAGTTTGGATTTAATAGGAAGTGTCTTTATTTTGCGTACTTTCACTTAATAGAACAAAAAAGCTCATTAAAGACACTGTCATTATAAGCTTCAAAGGAAAAGCAAAACAGGCAAAGAAACGATTAGAGAAGAATGACGAAACCAACCATTCAGGTTAAAAAAATCTATATTGTAATTAATGTAAAGATTAATCAATAGAAAGAAAGATACTGTGAAATAGAAAAATGTATAGATTATGAATTCAGGTTAATTGACTGATAAGATTCTACTTTTTCGAGCAGCACGGTGGCTCGGTGGGTAGCACCTCACAATAAGAAGGTCCCGAGTTCAATCCCAGGGTAGAGAGACCTGGGTCCTTCCTGTGTGGAGTCTGCATGTTCTCCTCGTGTCTGCGTGGGTTTCCTCCGGGTACTCCGGTTTCCTCCCAGTCCAAAGACATGCGTGTTAGGTTAATTGATTACTCCAAAATTGTCATTGACTTGTGTATATATACGTGACTGGTTTTGAGATACACTTGTGTATGGATATAACCCCGTGTGTGTCGCTTACGTGGCCACTGATGCCGATAGTGACGTTAAAGAAGCCAAATAAATATCTACTTTTTCACAAAGTTTGCAGCATCCGGTTTTATGGTGGCAACTCTAGATTGTGAAGAGTAATCAGATGAATTGCAAAAAATTATTCCCTACCATAAAATTAAAAAAATACTGCATTATAGCCCTACAAAATGGCCTTCTAACGTCATTTTAGCAGGTTTATGAGGACAAGACAGCTGATATCACTCAGAGCAGACTGGATGTTTTAAAAGGATAGTGGTGCTGTTTTTTTCTGTGGTTATGGTCATGGTTTCTGTGGTTATGGTCATAACATGTGCAGGCATCATTGCATTGCATCAAAAGGGTTTCACATGCAAGGGAATTGCTGCTTGTAACTTCAATGAGAATGGTTCAGTTGTAGTAGAAAAGGGTTCGGGGCACCCAAGAAAATCATGCAAGCATCAGGACCATCTCCTAAAGACGATGCAGCTACGCGATCAATTCACCACCAGTGCAGAGCTTGCTAAGGAATGGCAGAGGGCAGGTGTGATTACATCTGAATGCACAGTGAGATCAAGGCTTCTGGAGGATGACTTGGTGTCAAGGAGGGCAGCAAAAAACACTTCTCCCCAAGAAAATCAGCAAAGACAAAGTTATTTTTTCTGATTAAGCCCCCTTAAACTGTTTGGGACATGTGGATATATGTGGAAATATGATTGTCTGTCAAATAAAATATGGAGCACCATGTCACCATGTCTCAGTGAACAAAAATTTGGTCCATGGTCAGGAAACTCACCAGATATTAATCCCATTAAGAAACTGTGGTCAATTATTGGATGTATTTGTCAAACAAAATTACAATAGATATGGAATGTTTATGATGTACTTCATTCAACTGACAAACATCTGACAAAAGTTTCTAAAAAAACTGAGGCAGCAAACTTTGTGCCATTCTCAAAACTTTTGATCTCGACTGTGCTAGGCAATGAACTTTGTGTGTGTGTGTGCTTACGTGTCTATCTTTACATTACATTTTGAAGACCTATTGACCTATTTGGGGACCACCATCCTTGTTTCTGCACTGACTTTTCATATTATCAGCTCCACTTACCAGACAGGTGCCCTATAGTTTATAGTTTTACAGATACACATTTTAGTCCATCTTTTTTGCTAAATACTTTGTTAGTATCCTTTTACCTTTTCACCCCAGTGTTACTGCTGAACTGAAAGCAGTCCACCAGCCAAAAATATACAGGCAACAGTGTCCAATTGGCAGCATACTGGGAGCACTCATGGAGGATTAAAACATGTCATCACAAATTGTGTAGCAACAGATGAGCTGCTGTCTCTGAGTGTAAGCAGAGTGTACAACAGAGTGTAAGCAGGCAAAGTCTTTAGAAATCCCAGCAATGCCACTGTGTTATTCACCCATATTGGTGTGACACATATTTACTGTAGGTATTTTCTCACTGCAGAGCTGAGAATGATCCACCACCTTAATAATACCTGCTTTGTGGTGGTCCTTTGGTGGTCCTATTGAAGACCAAAGTGAAAAGGGGATAAAAAAATATGATGGACTGCAGTAAATAATAGTAGAACTACAAGGTGCACCAGTATGGTAAGATGATCCGATGGACAGTATGTAAATAAACCAGGAGGTGGCTTTAATGTTATGGTTTAAATACATTTTATGCACTTTAGCAGACAGTCAGCTAACAACTTACCTTACTAACTGCTAAAATAGCTAGAGTGTGCCCACAGAGACTTCATTATATTACAATGATCTTAATATTAGATGTGAGTAACTGAAAAGTCTAGATACTCCATTACCTGTTTTCTTCTAGAACATCTAAAGTCTCTACAAAAAGTAACTTTTGGGATGTTTTTAAATTTAACTCAAAAGTGAAAAAACATATTCTCAGTCAGCCATCAGAGGCATCTTAACCAAATATAATCATATTTTTTTGGCTTCAGACTGCTTTAAGTGGCCTTCAGGCTTCTTAAGCTTTAATGATTACATTAACTTTTAGTACACATAATTAGACAGTTTCAAAAAAAGAAATGTATGATCACACAAAAACACAGAAACATGCAGATAGAATGATAGAATGATTAAAATGTTCTCTCAGGGGATGAAGAAGATTTACATCACAAAAATGGTTTACTAACCTGAACTTTGACTTTGTAATTTTTTGACTGAAATGATGACATAATAAATCAGGTATTACAACACAGCCATAGCTAGCAGAAAATATTGATAACTGTACACACCATATTTTGCTCACAAACAGCATAACTCACAATTCGTGAAATCCCAATTTACACTGGCAATTGAAAGTTTGTGAACCTTTTAATATTTTTATATTCTTTCACAATTTTGACTCAATACCCAAAAAAGTCATTTGACGAAAAATCTGTCCGGACGTTACATATATCAGAGTGGCACATGTATATAAATCAGTGCTTTCAGTGTCTAGTATGTTAAATAACATAAATAAATAGATATGTTCAGGAACTGTTGATCAGTCCTGCACATTGTTTTGGGGGAATTTTAGTCCCTTCCTCCATATAGAACAGCTTTAACTCAAATTGCTCGATTCAGGTCCTTCCAATACATTTCTAATGAATAAGGACATTCATCCATTCTTTATTAGAACAACTAAAGTGCTAATTTGTTAATCTACTTTTAGGACATATGTGAGAATCTTACGTCTTAGGTCATTTTTATCCAAACGTAATAAATCCGAAAGCATTCGCAATCTTTCAAGTACCACTGTATTGCAATATATTCCACTTTTAATATATGCCAATCTGTCTCATATAATAGTTGTAAATAAAATACAACTATAAAAGGTAATCAGATGGTCAATGTCCTCTGGTTCTTACCACATGGGTCCACAGCAGCAAATCTTATCATCTTCTCCATTTGGACTGTCCGTGTTGACAGACTCTGTCTCACTGGTAGGCATGCTCGCTGTACAAAATATACACATGAACAGAATAAGCTACAGGCAAAGCTGACAATAAGCATTATTTCAATATAATAATAATAATAATAATAATAATAATAATAATAATATAATGCTGTTATTCCAGAATAGATGTTTCAATGTTGTTTTTTAGATGTTTTTTATTTAAATTCATATACGTGTAATTAAATAAAAGTTCAATTTAAAAAAAGTACTGGTATAAAGACTGAGTATAAAGACAGAGTATAAAAACACTCTGCAAGTGTCCATAAATTCTTGCCACAGTCAACTCCAGAATTATTTACACCATTAAAGAGAGTGGTCAAAAGAATTAAATAAAGATTGACAGACATGTGAAACACAAAAAAATGCATCAACATAATTTTAATATTATAAATATATTTATTGTTATTGTCAGATCTGTATATTGCAATACTATAAGTTTTAGCTTACTAAAGTTTTATCCATGGCACAACGTAATCTCCATTCAGTACACACAGTTAAACACAATAAGCGCAAAATAACTGACTGACTACAGTACCTTCAGGTCGGCTATCAAATAACCATGGGGTAAACCAAAGAGCTTAGGTTTTAGTATTAGATTTATTTCTAGTCTTAAGCATCTAGTCTCAAATATGACTCAACAATGTAATATGTTTTGATCTCTAATCTAATGTCTTCAGTCTTTACATCACTGCCTCCTATTTAAGATGCAATCTACACAATTCTGTGCAGATTAAAAATCTGACTGGGGAACAAAAGCTCATTCAGCCATTCTCGTGCAACCAGAAATTCAATCAAAGAGCATTTAACACAAAAGAGTTAGAATGTTGATGACCTCCACGAGTCAGGTAATGAGTATGAAAATACTGCACAGCTTAAAAGACTATGATACAAAAAACCACAATGAGGAAATATCAGCATACCAAAACTACAGCTTCAGAAACGCACAATTAATTGATTATTAATATTTCTAAATCAGTTACTAATTGCAGACAGCATGTTGCAAAGGGATTGCACAACAGAAGCCTGCCCAAAATGTAGCACCTGAACCTAAAGGTTTCATGTAAACCACAGCAAAAATTATTTGCTGTGTTCAGATTTTACCAAACTGAACTTTATTCCAACACAGAGAAATATGAATTTGAACAAAATCCAGTGGCCTTAATTAAGTAACATGAGAATATACGAGAGTTGGAACAGTGCCACAGAGGTCCATGCCTTTGACTTTTGACTAATTCTGCTGTTCTGCAGGAGTAAGCAAAAATATGTCAATTACAATTCTACAAAATTAGAAATTACAGGAAGGAGCTCAGTTATTTTTTGTGTCACATAATATTGCATGCGTAACATTTAATGCAGATGTTTATATATGATTTTTTTTCATGTTTGCTCATGGTGTTCCAATAATTCCAAAGTTGACTGCACATATTGTTTTTGCATTAAATTAAACACTTCGGTTTATCTGCAACACATGCTGCACATACGCAAATTAACTCAGTTACCCTGAGTCTCTGTGGACTGACTGAACCAGCCTGACTTCCCTGCCTTCTTCTCCTGGGTGAGATCAGCCATTGTCACCCCTTTCAGTTTACAGGCAGTTCATGCATGCAGGCAGAGGGGGGAGACACACAGATAGAAGAGCAGGAAAGAAAAGCCACTATCAGCATCTATGCATTAAACACACCAGGCAGCATTACAACACCTTACAGGAGAAAGAGAAATGCAGAAAAGGCATACAAACTAGAAAATAAGAAAGAAGAAACAGCATGGGGTATTTTTTAACAAAATGAGACTAATGAAAGAGAATAAAAGGAATAGGTTACACAACAAGCAAATCAGGCATTTGTTACTTACAGTGACTACGTAACAACACTAGCATGCTGTCAGGCAGATTCTAAAAGTACACTTACTACTGTAGTGCATAAGCTTCACCCTCCCAGAAATGCACACACATGCACATTTTATATGTATGTTGAATATTCAATTACACACAATAATGTTTTGCCATGAAAACACATCCTGGCATTATAATACATGTGATAAGCTGAAATTAAGTGAAATCTATTCATTTATTCATTCATTATCTTTTCCGCGTATTCCACTTGGGGTCGCGGGCCAGCCGGTGCCCAACCGGCAACTCTGGGCGCCAAGGGCAGGAACAACCCCAGATGGGGCGCCAATCCATCGTAGGGCACACACACACATGCACTCACACATTTATACACTAAGGTGAAACAAAGGGTTTGCTAAGGAAACATTTACCAAAAACTCTTATCCAAGCATTGTGGGTAAAGGGTGTTGCTCAAGGACACAACAGTAGCAGTTTGGAAGAGGTGTGGTTTGAACACTGAACTTTCTGGTTCATAGTCCTGTATCATATCCACTAGGCTACCACAGTCCCACAGGAAACCTTCCATGTACCACAGTATAATACATTGTGTCTTCAGAACTACATTAATTCTTTATGGCCTAGATTCAACAAGGTGTTGGAAAGATTCCTCAGAGATTTTCTCCCATTCCATTATATCACAAAGGTGCTCTATTTGATGTAGATCTTTTGACTGTGCAGGCCATTTGAGTACAATGAACTTATTCTCAAAAATATGCAAGTTTGCTGTGCCATTTAAACAATGCTCAGATAGTATTATAAAATCAAATATCCCCTATGCCATTACACCACCACCAGCCTAAACCACCAGCCACCAGTTTACAGAAGGCAGTTGAGGCAGGGACATGTTTACCACTGTGTTACATCATCTTTCCTTTCAACAACACTTATGAAGTGTTTGGGAACTGAAAACACTAATTGTTGAAGCTTCGTAGGTGGAATTCTTTCCAATTCTTGCTTAATGTACAACTTCAGTTACTCAACAGTACGGGGTCTCTGTTGTCGTATTTTGCGCTTCATAATGCGACACACATTTTCAATGGGAGACAGATCTGGACTGCAGTCAGGCCAGTCTAGTCCCCGGACTCTTTTAATGTGAAGCCACACTGTTGTAACTCGTATAGAATGTTACCTGGATAGCAGCATATGTTGCTCCAAAACCTATATGCACTTTTCAGCATTAATAGTGCCTCTACAGATGCGCAAGCTACGTATGCCATGGGCACTATCAGAGATGCTGGATATTAAGCTTTGCGCTAATAATAATCCGGACAGTCCTTGTGCTAATATCCAGTGCGGCCTGAGGGATTGAAGATCACAGGCATTCAATGTTGGTTATCAGCCTTGTCGCTTACTTGCAGAGATTTTCTCTCTAAATCTTTTGATGATATTATGGACTACAGGTGATGAAATCCCTAAATACCTTGCAATTGCATGATGAGAAACATTGTTCTTAAACAGATGGACTTTTTGCTCATGCAGTTGTTCCCATTAAATATCTTGTCTTTATAGTGGATTCAATTGAATATGGGTTGAAAATGATTTTCTATATATTAGAGCTCACCTCACAAAAAAGGTATATGGCACACACTGGACATAATTTTAAGCCCTGAATTCATTGCTTCACCACTGTAAAAGTCCAACTCATAAGTCTAAGTCATAACTAACCCAATGTTTAACAGCAGTTAATATTACTAAGACTGAGCAGCAGTGTGACCACAGCCAGAAGTGTTTACTTAATTAACTATATTTACATAAAAACAGGTGTACAATAAATTAACTTTCCACACATAATCTACAATGTATTACATTCCCTGATTTGTTTAAGATAAATTTGCTGATATATTTAAGATGTTTCAGTGACTTTTAGTTATTCAGGGTTAAAGGACAGTAACAAAACACCTACAGTGAATCACATCAGACGAAATAAGCATAGACCTGCATAGGAATGGGTTGTATAAGAGAAATAATGAAAGAATAAGAAGAGTGAAACAGGACACAGATAATCTGTGTGTTTTGCACTGGGTCACATGCTGCTTACATAAAGAGTACTGGGATTACTCTTACACATCCTGTCACTCAGACTCCTTTCTCTAAAACACAGGCTGCTTGTTTGCTTTAAATTCTGGTACATCAGTCAAATTATAATAACCTGAGCAGAATCAGATTTACTGGAAAACATATTAACCAAGAAATACAAGACAGTGTGTTCTGGGATTGTTTCATAATTCATCAACCTGTTATGTCGCACATGGAAAATGCAATCCTGTGTACATTCTGTAGTGCCTTTGGGTATGAGTGTATGGGTGGATGTTTGTCTACTCACGGTTGCGTTTTCCCTCCGGGTCTCCCTCCTCATCATTCTCAGGTTCAATGTCCTCGGCCTGTGTGATCCAGTCCAGGTAGCCTTTCAGATCCTCCTCCAGCTGTTGTTTCTCCCTTAATTTCTGAAAATCACCTCGTGCTTTCGCCTTCTCACGCTCCTTAGAGAACTCTCTTCACACACACACACACACACACAGACACAAACACACTTGTATTAATTTATCTGTTTGGTCCCACTATTGACTGTATATTAATGTAATCAAATAATAACAACCATACACCCAACTGCCAACCCTAGCCCCCAGCTCTAGGACTGACCCTAAAGCCATTTTGCTACTTCCATTTTTTAAAAAGACTGTAAAGGTAAAGAAATAGCTGCCTTGATTCACCAGTGAAATAATTATTGCAGACCATCAAGTTAATTATTTTTGTATTATGATTATTTAATCCAAAATCAAAAATGTTGAGAACAAACAACTGCTTTACTGAGTGTATCGCTGTCTAAATGCAGAGAAGTATCACACAACAAATACTTGCTAGGTGCTACTGGGGAACCATGGCAACTACAAGCAGTCGAATATTGGATGTCTATTAGCAGCCAACATTTACCACCCAGATATTTAAAGCATTCGCAAGAACTGCTGCCATGAATAGAAACTGTTACAGTCCAGCAAAACCTGCATTATTTTCTAATCGAGATTCTAATTCATAGCATGATAGATCTAATATCTTACAAAGTATTTTCAATAGTGCATTACTTGCGTGGGCAGCACAATGGCACAAGTAGTTAGCGTTGTTGCCTCAGAGCTCCAGGATCCTGGTTTGATCTGGTCTGCCCTCCGCCTGCATGGCGTTTGCCCCTGTTTTTGACTGGGTTTATTCTGGGTGCTCTGCTTTCCACCCACATCAAAAGACATGCATTAGGTTAACCAGTGTCTCTAAAGTCAGTGTGTGTGTGGGTGTGTATGTGTCCTGTGAAAGACTCACAACCTATGCAAGGTTGGATTCTGCCTTGCTTCCTGCTGGTTATGCAGGAATATATAATTACTATATACTAGCACTCTGTGTGAGCTCCTTGTCTGGTGCCACACATAATTTCCTTTGGAATAATGAACTGCCAATATATGCATATAAAACATATGCATCTCAGGAGGCCTTTTTGCCACTTCTGGCTTGTCTGTTTGGGTTCCTGACTTAATAATGCATTTTAACAATGTATAGTGGTAAATGTGCAATGGAAACATTTGCATAGAACTGATATCTGATATGTGGGCATGAAAGTAATATGGCACATATTTCCTGCATTTATAATCAAGTTTGTGGATACCCAAAGTACACTCATTGACAAAAAATAAAGCACTCAGAGATATGTCAGATTATCTGATTATCTTAGGCAGATACGTCAATTATTACAGTTGTGGTCTGGTTAGACACTGGGTCATGCTACAAGACTTTGTAAAACTGCTTCTCCTGCTATGCTATAAAAAAGCTCTTAGAGCCTACCTTTCAATAGTGTGCCTCTTGGTCAGAGATCACTGACTGCTAGACATGCCTCTATGACACACTGCCCATTGCTGGGCCTGTAGATCATTTACAATCATAGTTTGCTGAAGGTGTCATTCCAGCTGGCCCCTTAAATGCTCAGTTGGTAATAAATCTGTCAACTGACCAGGTCAAGGAGTGTTTCAATCTGGAAAAGGCATTTTTGGGCATTACCATGATTGAACAAGAATTAATTTACTGAAAAATGGTAGCTGGATGCCCTGCTATAATAGGCAACACATGTCCACAGGATTTGTTAGGGTCCCTTGTATCACTAGTAAGGGTGACCGACTGTGATCTGGCTCCCCAAATCATTGCAGCAGAAACTGAGGCAGTGTGTCGTTCCACAACAAAGGGAGGATTGTTTATTTTTAATGTCATTTTGTATTTCTTCTAAAGACTCACTTTGCATACCATAATCTAGTTTTCTAGCAGTACATAGAGTTTAAGACAAACATCTGAACACCTGATAGGCTTCAGCTTAATAAATGGTCTCTTACCCACTGAGAACACCCAACACGAGGTTAAGGACAAAAAAGGAACCGAAGATGACCAGGCTCACAAAGTAGACCCAGGGCAGCTCAAAGCCCATAGCATCATTCATCTGTAGTAAAGAACACACAAACTTAGACACCTGTTAGAAAAGACTACATTGTAAATTATGTTTTGCAATATGAGTTTATTTGCATTGACCCCATCCTATATTTTGCAGCTTAAAAAGAATACTTATTATGGATTTATTTTGATCACCCAAAGCATTGTTTTTTTCTTTGGTGAGCTGTATTAGGACAAAAGCATCCCATACAGATTTGTGTGGTTTTCTCCTAATATGGTCTATAAACATTTATTTCGACTATATCATTTGACTCTCCTATATACTCCCCTGGATCCTACAGGATCTAGAAAACACCTCTAGAAGAAGACTGTTTTTAGTATAATTTAAAATTAAACAACTGTGTATTTACTGAGGTTATCGTAGTTGCAGAACAAAACAAACAGAATGGCAACTGAAAAATGTTTTTTCTGTGTTTATCCTTTCATCACCTGAATGTCTACTGCTACTCTTAAATCCATAACTGTTCTTTTCTGTTGAACTATTGTGATAAGAACAGTACTATATTTGCCTATATTTGCCTTCAAAGATGACATCTTATGTTTAAAAAGAAATATCAACAGATACTCAGGAAGATAATTTAGGCTTTAATTGTGCATCCAGTTAAGTTTATTCTCTCATTCAGGTTATGAAAAGACATATTTAAACTGTTTTGGGCTGTGAAGTAAGAACAGCAGAATTTGTGACATGTAAGTTGTCGTTCTTGTACTTGAGTCCCTTTGTTTTATGTTGAATGAAACATTTGAAATGACAGTCCATAATTTAGTGCCTATTTTTCATGACATTACAATGGTTTCAATAAGCAAACTATTAATTACACATAGAGCTGTATGTAAAATACCACAAAGTTGGAAAGAAAAGGTACTAAAACTGCAAATCACGAGTTACAGACAACCAAACTCCACACTACAGGCAACATATTGCAAATCAAGAATTTTACTTTGTTAACTGTCTTTCTATTTGGCCAAAATATACTAACCTACATTAATGCCTTCATGGCTATCCAGGTGTTAGTATCCAGGTGTCAGAATATCCTTGGAATTTAAATAATTAAGTCTTCTTTGTGTTTTCACAAAAGTAGGATTCATGAACTCAGGTTTTAACAGGCCTTTTTACTGTATTTGAATATGCTTTCAGGAAATAGGTCGTTTTTAAACACAGGTATACTGCATATTATTCTGTGTAATCCATCAAAATGAAAAATAATTAAGTTGTATGATCTGTTGTATAAGAAAATAAGGACAAGAAGATAACAAGAGCTAAGTAAGAAATACAGTTAAAAAAGGTGAGGAAACTGTCAAGCAGTGTTTTCATGAGATTTTTTTCTAGCACAATGACAGACTTGTACATGCACTCACTTTCATGGCCTCATTTGCATTTCTAGAGTTTACCATGGTAACTGATGAATAAATGGGAAAGAAAGAAAGAGGAAAAAAGAGCAAGCGAAGAGCAAACAAGGTGTAAGTGACATTGTCTCAGCATTGTCTTCCATTTTTGCCTTATAATAAACTGCTGCATAATTATACACTGTTTACTTTGTAATTGCATAGTTAGCAAATTTACCAGCTGCTTTTTTTAGTATCGATCTTAAATTTGATCTCTATCTGATTTATACACAATTTACAGAAATCAAAACATGATGATTCTGTTGTATTTAAACTACAATTTTTCAGAAAATAGTTCCAGGCTCTAGCATGTCACAGCACAAAGATAAGATGGCATACATTCATAAGGAAATGTGAAAGAGACAGATGAGACCAATACCAAAAAAGGCTGCAGGACTCACTTCAATTTATTCACGAGATTAAGCAATGATTCTGGCAGATAAGACCTGGCAGGCAGTCGATATTCCAACTTACCCCAAAGTGCTGAATAGGATTAATTTGCCAGTTGGTGAATGGTACACGCCACACCATTCACAGCACTAAGAATTGCACATGGTGATCTCCATTCTGGAGGATTGTATGGCCTTCCCTCCCACTACAATACTGAGGTTTTGCTGCTCCAAAATATATTACAAGTAAAAAAGTTTGCAAAGCAACATGTGGACTACAGCCTGTTATTGCAGAACTAAGAAAGTGCATCTACACTGCTCACAAAAATGGGAAGATACCAATTTTTGCAAGCAGTATATATATAAAGTGAAACACAGAATAGACGAGTAAAGAAACAGGAATGTTAGATGCAAACCAAAGTAGATAAAACAGTAGTATACAAACATATAAAGTAAACAATGATAAATGCAAAGTTACAAACTTTAATAGACAGACAGCTAGTAACATCCATGGATAACAGCTAAAGTAACTAGCAAGTGTCCAGACAGCACATTTTATACTCTAATAATAATAATGTTAGACTGGTTCAAAACTGTGAACACTTTATAATAATTTTCATTTTAATAATTTTCTTTGTAAACAACACTTTTGGGACGTTTATGCATTTGACCCCAAATCTATGGTATTAATGTTATGACTGATTGTTGTGCGAATGTGTGTGTACTGTACTACACTAGTAAATGGAGTACATATTTCAACATAACTTGAAACATAATTTGAGTGAAAAGTTCTTTACAAGAATCATAGAAATTTCAGTATTCAGGATTTATTAGCATTTTGGTATGCATCCTTTTTGCTGTAATAGCATGCTGCACTCAAGCTGGAATGGACTCCACTGGTTTATGCAATATTTAAATTACAATTGGGCATCTTGTGATGTCACTGAATTTTCATAGCTCTCTCTCTCTCCTTCCCTCTCCCTCTCCCTTTCTCTCTCTCTCTTTCTCTCTCTCTCTCTCTCTCTCTCTCTCTCTCTCTCTCCGGTAAATGTTGCATGGGCTTTAGGTTAATAAAGAAAAATGCTAAATGTGTGTTTTGGGGCATTACTCTGCCGCAGTATAAATATTTCCAAAAAATAAAAAAGTATTTTCACTAGTGATCTGAGACTTTTGGCCTCAGCACTCAGCACTTAGAGTTGCTCAGGGTAGCCCAAAAAGGCAATTAATATGACTAACTTAATTAAGTGAAAATCGAATGTTTTATAAGGAAGGAATTTTGTCATTTGCTACTGTCCAGTCAGAATTAAATGAAACTACGTTACAAGTACTATATGCCTGATCTTACATTAGGTAAAGTTATCATATCATACCTGAATATATATTCCTGCATGTACATCCATACTCTCAGGAATTAAGGTAAACTGTTTATCCAGGTTCTTTACGCCTGGGAGTAGGCTGTAACTGTTATTGTGATTTTCGTCATGTACGTAGAATGCTACCTTTTGAAACCACAAAAGGAATAAGAATTAGTTGAAGTTCTGACTGTGATAAGATAATCATCATCTTCAGCAGTCACCCCAGACAGCTATGCCTAGTGTAGTAAAAAGTTTTCAGTCTGGTTAATTAGGCTCTAAATGCTGTAACGTGTTAAAGTAGGCAATTCAATGAATAGTACAGTATATTCAAAAATAAAAGCAAGTTGTCACTTGTGTACTGCTGTTGCATTACTTTTTTAATTATGTAAATGCAGTGTAGCTTAGTACATGAGTATACTAATATTGAGCCTGCATTGTAAAATGCATTCAGGAAGACCATTTTTTTTTTTCACATTTTATATTGAGGCCTTGTGCTAAAATTAACCCATTGCAGTATATACCTCATAATAAGAAAGTGAAAACAAATTCATTTAATAGGAAAAACTAATTTTTCTCATAAACATACGTATTCAGACCATTTGCTATGACATTTGAAATTTAGTTCTGGGCGCCTCCCAGAAATTAGGCACTGCAAATCACCTGCCAATTATCATCCCTACAGTGAAGCACGGTGGTGGAGTATTGTGTTTTGGTGTGTTTTTCAGGTACTGGGGCAGGGACATTGGTCAGGCTTAAGGAAATGCAGAATGGATCAAAGATATTCTTAATGAAAACCTGATCACCATCCAGCATGAGAATGACCTAAGCCCACAGCCATAATGACACTGGGCAGACAGCAGCCATGGCGCAATGCTTAGCTGAAGAACTGCACTGTATGCTGAACAATGTATATTATACTATATATTATACTATAGCTGTTGTGATTTACGAAACAGGACTGCAATGTATAAAAATGGCCAATGGCACATAGTAGTTTAGATACTTTATATGTATATGTTTTATTTTAAACAATAATATTGACTAAAGCACACTATGAAACCATTTAGTACAGTACTGTACAGTAAATCCTATCTTTTAAAAAATGAACACTTACAGAAACACAAGCTAGTGGAACACTGCCATGTTTTTCAAGTTTTTCAAGACTGTTCTCTGTCTTTTGAATACATCAAAAACTCAAGGGTTCACTGAGACTTGTTTTCTGTCATTCAAATGATATTAGATTGCAAAATATACAAAACAGATTTTTATTTCCTACTACAATTATTAATACCTCAGTTGTTAGCAAATGGATGTAAAAATGGTGAATAACTATTTTGAACAATAATTGCACTTGTAAAGACAATTACCAACTCTGTACATACCACTCATTTGTACATAATTCCCCCTTTTGCACACCGTAGAGATGTATACACATCTGTATCTTGCACATGTACTGTATACTGAATATTTTTTATATTTAAAAATCTGTTTGAGGTTCTGATTATTGGTTTTGTTTATTATGTATCTCAAATTCATGGATTGCAATAGAGGGGTTGTCATGTATTTCACATACATACTGGAAAATTGTAATGATCCCAAAGCACAATATTTATCTGTACAGGTATTACAGAATGCAGGCTTAGCTTTATAGTCACATATGTATTATTTTTGTGTGTCCTTGTTGTTCTGTTCTATAACATATATAGTAATACAAGCTTAAAACTGAAGGTGATATTTGGTTTGTACAGTTATTGTCATAATTAACTGTGAATATATTAATTCATTTTTTAATCTGCTTCATCCTGGACAGGTTTGTAGGACCTAAGAACATATGGGCTACATTATTACAAGAGTGCTTTGTAGTGAGCTGCAGGTATTTACCCAGTACAGCACATCTGTCCAGCCTTCCATGGTGATACACTGGAACACAGTTAGCATAGCGAACAGGAAGTTATCGAAGTTAGTGATACCGTTGTTGGGCCCCTGCCAACCCTCTCTACACATGGTGCTGTTAACAGTACAGTGGCGCCCATGACCTGACAGTGCACATGGCGCAGGTTCTTCTTCTGCTAACATACCTGCAGAGAGAGCAAAAAAGCCAATAAAAAGACAGTGGTGCTCATCTACACTTTGTGTATGATGCAGTTAGCTCTTAGGGGTGATAATTGCCAACATTGGATAGAACATTTTAAAGAGGAGACAGCAATAGGACAAAATAAAAAATACTTACGTGTTCCATTCAGGTAGCAAGTGGCATGCATCTTCCCAATAAAAAGTTCTAGACCAATGATGGCATAGATGATTATAACAAAGAGCACAAGCAGAGCAATGTGTAGCAGAGGTACCATGGCTTTAATAATGGAATTCAGCACAACCTGTAAACCTGCAAGCACATATCATTATGTCAAGAGCAAATCAGAAACATCACAGAGTCAACAAGTCAGAAGGGGGTTTTGCTAGCTCATTTTCTTCATGGTGTACCATGCCCCCCTATCACATGACAACTAACCTGAAAGGCTATTTTTTAATTAATGTGAGAAGAGCATGGTTGTGTATACACATTTGATTGCCTGTCTCACTGATTGATGAAAAGAGAACCTGAAAATACACCCTGTAAAATGGTTAACTTGGCATCCTGATGAAGCTGCCAGGTTAGCTGCCTGGTTAGGAGCTGATAGTGGACTTCATGAAGCACAAGAGAGAGCACACCCCCTCAGCATCAAGGAGACAATGTACAAGGGGCCAGCAGCTTCAAGTTTCAGATTGAATCATTCAATCACAAATGATCTTTTATGGACAGAGCTTTCTTAGAAGGCTGAGAAGGTTTGGCATGAACTCTCGCATCCTCAGTACGTTCTATAAGAGTACTGTGGAGAGCATTTTAACTGTAAACCTGTAAGCATATATTTTCTGTTCTAAGTGCATGTCTGTAAGGAAACTGTGAAGGTCCTTGCACCCAAGATTTCAAAGCACCTCAACATGTAAATGTGACGTGACAATAAACTTTGATTGGTTGATTAATTGATTGACATATTTCCCATCAGGGGTACCATATGGGGGGAAAGTTAGTATTTTTCTAATTGTTATTAAAACATTTGTATAAAATTTTATTTCAATATTAAGCTATTGAACTTGAATAGTTCATCAAATATTTTATTTAGTACAGTAAAACATTTTCTTTTATTTTTTTTGTTTGGCATTACTATCATCATTATTATTATTATTATTATTATTATTATTATTATTATTATTATTATTATTATTAATAATAATAATAATAATAATGTATCATTGATAAATAATAATAATAATAAAATTAATAATAATAATGTTATTATTATAGTTGATATTTTAGTTATTTTTTAACATTAAGAGGATATTCCGTTCAATAACTGTATAATTATAAATAACTTCAATAACTGTAGAACTGTAAAACATGGCCTGTAGCACTTTTCTTATAGACTGTATCAGTAATAAATCAGATGCACCGTGTTACATTTTCATTTGGCATGGCCTGGGACCGTGGGGTGGACGGGCCCCGTGTAATATTGTGTAATATTGTGTTGGGAGGAGCCCAGTGCCCCTGTTCATCATAATGATGTAGCATAACTTTATAGGAACAAAAATGCAATTAGATTTTCATATTTGTATATGCCAGTCATCTGGCAGTGTTGACTCACTGGGCACTCCTGAGACAAGACGGAGAGGTCGGAGCACACGAAACGCTCGCAGAGCCTTGACATCAAAACCACCCGGCTTCCCTCCGGATTGACCTGAATCCCCCTCTTTGGTCATCAGCTCCAGGACTACACTGAACAGCCTGCATGCACACACATATCCACTTTATATAACAGCCAAAACATATACAGCACACATAAGCAATTCCTGCATGACGATCTACATTAATCTGGTTTTCCTATTGCTGTTATAGGACATTTTAGCAGATTTTTTATTTAGTAACAAGGATTAGGAGGTTGGGCAACAAGACCTGTCTAACTGTCACATTGGAGTACTGGCTCAGTGAAGGTGAGCCATGCTCTTTTACAATTTGGTCAATCATTTCTTTACTGAAATGCCTAAGGTACACCTGTGCAATAATCTAGTGTAATCAGCATCCTGATATGAGATCACCTAAAAAAATGGGAGCAACAACAAAAGTGTTTTGTTAAGTATAGATTGTTACCAGTAACAGTACTCTATATAAGGTTATCTTGTTTGTTATGTAAGACACATCTTAAAATATTTACATGCATTTGTTTGTGTGTGGGTGGGGGGGTGTTATTTCTTCCAGTATGATTAAATTATCAGCACATTCTTCACAATTATACAGCTATACTTTCACTGCATTTGTATTTAAATTATTAACTTTAACAAAGTAATATGAAAAATGTTTTCTTGACCCTAAAATACTGTTTACAGTCCACATCACAATTAACTGGCAGTCTGGTAAAAATGTGAAAAAGGGTTAAGAACACCTAGTAATTCTTAGAAACGATCTGCAACTGCAGCATTGTTTTTGTTTATTTTTTTACTTTTTGTTGATCAGCATGTCTGGGATTTTAAAGCAGTAATCGTCCTGTGTCTCTGGAGGTATATACAGTGGGTACAGAAAGTATTCAGACCCCTTTAGATTTTTTATTCTTTGTTTCATAGCAGCCATTTGCTAAAATCAAAAAAGTTCATTTTATTTCTCATTAATGTTGACTCAGCACCCAATCTTGACAGAAAAAAACATGTTGGAATTTTCGTAAATTTATTCAAAAAAGAAAAACTGAAATATTCATAAATATAATAACATAAATATGTTAATAAGTTTTCAAACCCTTTGCTGTGACACTCATATTTAACTTAGCAAAGCTGTCAACTTTAACAAGCTGTCCATTTCTTCTTATACTTCTTTTAAGCTGTATGTATGGAGAAAACCAGGCACTGCTTATCACCTGCCCTATACAATCCCAACAGTGAAACATGGTGGTGGCAGGATCATGCTATGGGAGTGTTTTTCAGCTGCAGGGACAGGACAACTGGTTGCAATTGAAGGAAACATGAATGAGTACAGACATATCCTGGAAGAAAACCTCTTCCAGAGTGCTCAGGACTTCAGACTGGGCTGAAGGTACACCTTCCAACAAAGACAAAGCACACAGCTAAAATAACAAAGGAGTGGCTTCGGAACAACTCTGTGACCATTCTTGACTGGCCCAGCCAGAGCCCTGACCTACACCCAACTGAGCATGTCTAGATAGACCTGAAAATAGAAATGGAAAGAATCTGCAAGGAAGAATGGCAGAGAATCACCAAATGAATGTGTGAAAAACTTGTTGCATCATTCCCAAGGAGATTAATGACTGTACTAACTCACAAGGGAGCTTCTACTAAATACTGATCAAAGGGTCTGAATACTTACGACCATGTGATATTTCAGTTTTTCTTTTTTAATAAATTAGAAAAAAAAATTCTATATGTCTGTTTTCTCTGTCAAGGTGGAATGCTGAGAGTACATTAATGATATATATTTTTTTATTTTAGTAAATGGCTGCAATGAAACAAAGAGTGATACATTTCAAGAGGTCTGAATACTTTCCGTGCCCACTGTTCATGAATTAACACACGGTTTAAATTCTCTTGATCATTCTTCAAAATGAAAAAAAAAGAGAACACAATTAAATTACAAAAAGCTTTTCAAGTCAAGGAATGGCTATAAAAATACTTAATTAAAAAGATTCATGTCTACAGTACAATAATTAAGACGCAAGTATCAGTTTAAACTGTGAAAAACATGTTCAAACTTAAAATATTGCTGTTACATTTTGTTTCTTATTATTTCTAGGGGTGCCATTAATTATGGCACAAGTGGTTTTAATAAAATAATAATTTCTTAACATTACACGTTTGAGAAAACATTGCATAATCATTTAATTATAAATATTGTAATCGCCTACCAGTTACTTTAGGCTTATCATTAATACCCAATGTAGAAGAGCAATGCTCTTATTTCAGTTTTAAATGGAGCATCATGTTTTTGGTTAAAATTTAGCACAGTGTCTATTTCAAAATAAATTATAAGATAGGAGCTTACAAATTTCACTCTTACTACATAGGTCCTAATATCAGTAAGGGGGAAATTTTTTTAGTTTTAAAATACAAGGTGAGTGCCAGAACACCATACTTCATACAAAATATGTTTAGCCTGTTTAAGCAAGAAAAAGACTTAAATCAAATGGTGGGAGGCATCACTATGACAACCTGCTGTCACTGAGTCAAGGAGACAGGGCATAAGCATTAGACTATGCTAGATTTTCAAAACCAAATCGTAAAGGTAAAACATAATATGTAGTACATTATCTGGACTTGAAAAGTGACAGAGGGTAACTCCCTGTAAGAGCTCCCCAATTACTGTAATTACAGTAATTTACTTAATTGTCTGATTATTTAACAAATAAAAAAACAAGCTGATAAAAAAGAAGTTGTACACCAGGATTGTTTTATGCTCCTATTTTCATATGCAGGTCTCATAATGACACCATGATGCTTTACACAGATCCAAACTGTATTTCTGCATTGTTTTGAATTGGCACATTGTTGTATATTATTATTATATATATATTTATATATATTACATATTTAAGCATACTGCACAAGGCATAGAAAAATATAAAACATATCAGAAAACATATGGTGGAGAATAAGTAGTACAGTATAGTAGCAGCTCCCAAACCACAAAGATACTCACTGTGGATAAATTATAAAACAACTCAGTTACAAATTATTTTCATTTTCTAAAAGTGTCAACAGTTGTGAAAAGGGGTTTGTTAAGAACAATAATCTTTAGAGAATGGCTTAATAATTTTATTCTGTTAAAGCTAGATTGCAATCTGTGTGAAATTGTTCAGCATCTTCCTTTGTTTGTTTTCATTTCTTTCTTATTCTATTTCCAATTATTTTTCTGGTCTTTATACTTTGTTAAGAAAAGTGTAAGCTTTAGAACAACACAGTGCGATAGAGAGGGTGAGCACTCACCAGTGCTCATACTTACCCCACTATGACAATAACAAAATCCAGCATGTTCCAGCCATTTCGAACATAGGAGTTCTGGTGCATTACCAGGCCATATGCTATAATCTTCAGAAAGGTTTCAATAGTAAAAATGATCAAGAACGCATATTCTACTGTCTCCTGTAAAAGACAAGATACATTTGTGTTACATTCACAGAACACAGCTGGCATTGCAATTTCAAGTAACTTTGGATATGCTGTTACTTATTTTATCAACAAGAAGCTTACGGCTTTACATTTAGCAGATTATGATATTTAACATAACGGTGGCTAAATCCTTGGAAACTATTTTGGGGACAAAAAAGCAGAGTAAACTAGTAACTGAATATATCCATGGGACCTGTATACAGCTGGGAGAATAAGTATTTGATACTGTGTGTTTCAGGTCATTGTCATGCTGGAAGATCCAGCCACCACCCATCTTTAATGCTCTTACTGAGGAAAGGAGGTTATTGGTCTAAATATGTGCATGTGCATGACCCTATCCATCCTCATTTCAATATGGTACAGTCGTCCTGTACCCTTTGCAGAAAATAACCCCCAAAGTATAATGTTTACACCCCCATGCTTCACGGCTGGGATGGTGTTCTTGGGCTTGTACGGTCTTATCTAGCCACATTACCTTCTCCCATATTTCCTCTAGAGCATCCACATGGTCTATCCACAGGCTTGGACATTTGCTGGCGTGAGCAGGTGGACCTTGCATGCCCTGCAGGATTTTAATCCATGACGGTGTAGTGCGTTACTAATGGTCATCTTTGAAACTGTGGTCCCAGCTATCTGACCAGGTCCTCCTGTGTATTTCTGGGCTGATTCCTGACCTTGCTCAGAATTATCCTTACCATACAAGGTGAGATCTTGCATTGAGCCCCAGACCAAGGAAGATGGACAGTCATCTTGTGTTTCTCCTATTTTCTAATAATTGTGCAAACAGATATAGCCTTCTTATTAAGCTGCTTGCCTATTGTCCCATAGCCCATCCCAGCCTTGTGCAGGTCTACAATTTTGTCTCTGGTGTCCTTAGACAGCTCTTTGGTCTTGGGTATGGCTGAGCAGTTTAGGTGTGATTGACTTGATTGTATGGGCAGGGGCAATCAATACAGGTAAGAGTGCAGAATAAGTCAAACAAACAGGTCTGTAAGAGCCAGAATTCTTGCTGGTTGGTAGGTGATCAAATACTTATTTCATGCAATAAAATGCATTTTTGATTCTGTCTCTCACAGTAACTACAATAAAAATAGCAGACCTCTCCATTCTTTGTAGGTTTGAAGCAGCATCGCCAGTGCATCAAATACTTATTTTCCCCATTGTTTTTAATGTTTAAGTTGGCTGTGTGGATAAAGAGTTTAACTATTATACAATGCTGACTGACATTATACAATCACAAATCATGCAAGTGCTGTCAATAGTTTGGTTAAAAAATCTAGCAGAAGCATTTCTGTGCAGAAATGGCCAGATGATCTGAGGATACTGAGCAACTATTGGCAAAAATAGACATATGATCTGAAGTTTGTCAAGAAATATGTGAGACAATTAGAGAAATGTTAAAAAAGATTGATCAATTACAAATTTATCTATCTACTGTGCATAAAATCATTCAACAATTTAAGAAACCTTATGCATTTCAGTGCATAAAGGGCAAGGGCACAAACCTAAACTGAAGTTCTCTAAACCTCAAAGATTGCATCCAGAACCACCATACAACAACAGCTGATATAACCACAAGGGATTGCATTGGCATCAAGCACTACAATACAATGTTATACTACAGTTACATTCACAAATGCCACTTTAAACTTCATTGTGCAAAAATAAGTTTTATGTTTTAAGCACCGTCAATTTATCTGTGTTCAGAGGCATTTGCAATGGACCATCACACAGTAGAAATGTGTATTGTTGTCAGACAAATTCCAGGTCATTTTTGGAAGAAATGCACATCATGTTTTTCATATCAGAGACAAAAAGAAACATCTAGACTGTTATAAGAAACAAGACCAAAAGCCAGAGTCTGTCCTGATATGGCACTGTATCAGTCCCTTTAGTAAAGGTCAGTTTCAGTTCAACGATGGCACCATTAATGCAGAAAAGTCAGTTGATATTTTGAAACAGCATTCATTTCAAGATGACATCCATGGATTTATCATCAAGACAACACAAAACAAGGCAAATCATTTAGGACTGAAATATGTAAAACCTGTCCAGTCTTTCTTTAAGGAACATTTTTTGTGGACAAGGCTTATGTGCCAAATTATAATTATAATCACTTGTTATTAGCACCTAATAGAAATATCAATATACATTTAGTTGTTTTCCTCATTACTAGCCATAACTTAGGCCTGAAACGCAGGAACAAAGTTTTATTAACAATTAAAATGAAGCTAATCAGACAAATCATTCCTGGATTCTGGATTCATGCTGAGAGCATTTAAATCAAGTAAAAGGATATGTAAGAAGTACTGCATTTTTTTGTTTGTTTGTTATTTCAACATTATGTAAAATAAATTAAAGCTCAAACTCTGGACTCTTTCACATACACTTTGATATTTAAAACTATTCTAAACCTCTGACCTATAGTGGTGTGTACATAAATGTGAATTTTAATGACCTGGCAGGACCTGTGCAAGATTAACAGCACATTGGATTCCCTATCCATTTTCTGCCACCCCTACACTACACACCACCTCAAGAAAATGCTTTCTATTGTCATTTAGAAAATTATTGTGTTCAGGTATAAATGCTGTGCATGGAAAACATTAATCTGATGAGTCAGCGCCATGTTTATATCATATCATATCATATCATATCATATCATATCATATCATATCATATCATATCATATCATATCATATTGTGTGATCCAAATGTCGCAAAAAGAATAGAAGGATCATTTCTGACATTTCTTGACCTTTTGCCAAATGTTTATTTTTTTCTCCATTAAAAAAACAAGAGTTAAAACATTTGCATTAGTATTAATTACCTACAGTAAACATTATGTCAGTGGGTCATTCCCACATTGGTTGAGTGTGTGTTTAAACTTTATAATTTTAATTATTAATTAATATCTTTTCATTGTGAGGACCAAGTATCCTCAAAAGGATTAAAAGAACTGAGTATTTTACCTTGTGAGCACATTTTGCTGGAATCCAGAAGGAATATGTTTTGTTTATAAAAGGTGCAAATTTCTTTTAAAAAATATAGAGCCAAAGGGGTTGGTTGTAAGTGCTTAGGTATAGAAACTAAAGTGGCTCTTCTTATAGCAGGAATGAATATTAAATTTATTGTTGCCCTGCTGATAAATAAGGAGGATTCATGGAACCAACTCCATCAACCCATTGAGCATAATTTTATGTTCTTCCAAGCCTTATTACGATGTGCATTACAGAAAAAGATCATGAACTCTAAATGTGTACTTTCACAGTCAAACTAATGCCCACTCTGAGATGGAAGTACACAATGAGAAAAAAGCAGTTCCTCTCAGTGGTGTTATAGCCATGGTTGCCTGGGCAACCCTTTGTGTTCTGGTCATGGTTATAATGATCAAGGAAAAGCTTGTGCATTTATTCAGCTAAGCTGAAATCTGATTAATCCTAAGGAGCATTTGGAAGCATTATTTTACTCGACAGCTGCATGTTCTGTTTACTCAACGCATGTAGACAAAAAACATTAAAGCCACATGAGATATTGAACATAATTTTGAATTCTTGGGTGTCAATATGAAATTTGTCCATCTTTTGGTGGTACAACATAAATGGTTTTTTTTTGTTCTAAACCAAGTCAGGTGCTGATTAAGGTTAAAAAATGGTTTATAGTAAAAGGTTTAGGTCATAGTTCTATGCAGGCCACTCAGTAACAAATCATTTAATGTAAATAATTGAAACCTTAATTTTTACACAGAGATTTGTCTTTCTGCAATAGGAAATATATTTACCGACAATAAAATAACGCACACAGATAGAAATGTCTGAGTGCTGCAAAAGCATGCAGTTTTGTCTCATATCTGGCAGATATGTAAATGATTACAGGTGTGGTCTGATTATACACTGTGTCTTGCCATAACAAGGAGTAAAAGTGCTTCTCTCTCATGTATAAAGTCTCTTGTAGGCTACTTTTGTTGATCTACAATCTTCCTATATGTTAAAAAACAAGCAGTGTACCAGTACTTAAGTAATCTCTTGTCTCTAAGACAATCATCCCCTCACGCTAACATCTGTTGTGATTAGATACACGAGTGATGTCATTCAAACACAGCACCATCCCTGCCACTGCCATACTTCACACTTTACTGACACACCTGGACAAGAAAAATACTTATGTCAGGATGTTATAAATGAAATATAGCTTCACTTTCACAGCACTGTTGTACTTTCCACACTGGCGCTGAAGCATGATAGTCTAGGTCTATGCAGTTTTATTTGCAAATGCTTCTTGTCAAACAGATCACAGTCAGTGAAGATTGGCAACACAAAATCTCCTCACTGGCCCTTAGCATGGATACTCCACAGGAGTGCTGCATCCGTGCTGTTACAAAACCTGTTAGGACTGTGTAGCGAAATACAGCAATTATCTAGTCATTTAAAAATCAATAATCAAAGCTTGCAGATGACCCAACTGTCAAAAATCGAACTCAGGTGCAATAATGAAGAGACTTTCTACAGGGAGAAACATGAAATGTTTGCAATATTTTTGTTTGCATTTTTGCATGACAATTCACTCAATTACTAGGCATATAATAACAAAATTATTTTTAAGCTTATAGCTAACATTATCTTGGTTACATACATGTGCATTTTGTTTATATCTGACTGTTTTTGAGTTATAAGAGTTAAACTTTTATAATTATAATTTATATCTTATAATTTTAAGTATAAACTGATGTTCATGTAAAGCCCTCAGTGTCAGATTGCCAGCAGTACCTTCAGCCACCACCAGATGGGGGCGAAGATGTGCTGCATTGATGCCCACATGCCAAAAACCTCTGTGCAGATGTGCGGTGTCAATGAGCAGCAATCAGTTTTAATATTCTCCAGCTGGGTCTTTTTGCTGCTTTTTTTACATACAAAACTGCTACTTTGATTTAAAAAATGAAAGAAGTCTAGATATTTTCATTAGGTTACTGACATTAATATTATGCTAGGTGTAGGTGCAGCAGTAATAACCTGAATTAATGTTATGTTATGTAAATTCTTTACAACAACAAAATAACAAACCGTGTGTGTGTGTGTGTGTGTGTGTGTGTGTGTGTGTGTGTGTGTATGCGCATGTATTGTTGTAAGAGAGTGCCATATGAAAGTTATTTCATAAAGATGAGTAGAGAAATCAGTCTGAGTTCTGTTTAGTCCGAGCACAGTTGTTGCTGTACAGACTGAATATAAGGTACTTTTAAGTTGTTTTCCCAAATTTACCAAGACTGCAGAAAAACCTGTGCAACCAGGCTTCTAAAATTGTGTGTAGACAATGTCTTTAAAACAATGTATTCAAATGCATGAGGCCATGCATTAAGTAAAATTAAAGTATTCCTTATGACACAAGCGTCACGTAATAGGTCCCCATGAAAAAAAATTATAATAAACCTTTGATAATATACCTGAAAGGGCAGCATGGTGGCTCGGTGGGTAGCACCGCTGCATCACAATAAGAAGGTCCCGGGTTCAATCCCAGGGTGGAGAGACCTGGGTCCTGGGTCTGTGTGGGTTTACTCCGGGTACTCCGGTTTCCTCCCACAGTCCAAAGACATGTGTGTTAGGTTAATTTATTACTCCAAATTGGCATTGACTTGTGTATATATATGTGAGTGGTGTTGAGATGAACTTGTGTATGGATATAACCTTGTGTGTGTCGCTTACATGGCCACTGATGCCGATAGCG
>JAVSBV010001988.1:0-12975 GCA_033117975.1 Parotocinclus spilosoma | reverse complement strand
TATTTTTCCCTTAAAATTATACATTCTCTCAGTTTAAACTTTTGATCTGTGATTTGTGTTCTATTCTGAATAAAATAGTAGATTTTGGCACCTCCACATCATTGCATTCAGTTTTTATTCACAATTTGTTTAGTCTCCCAACTTTTTTGGAATCCGGTTTGTATTTTAGTGTATATTAATAGATAGTAATACTTAATTGAAAGGCATAAATAAAAGTGTGGTATATGCTAAAATGGGGAAATAAGCAATAACTACTATAACACTATTAATAATAGTGAAAAATATAGAACCAGCCCCCACCCTGTGGACTACTGAGAATTGGATGCCTCTGAAGAGGCAACATCTGGGGAAACAGACATCTCCAAACACAGTACTGGAATACATCTGGACTTCAGGTGCAAGTAACCAATCAATCCAGACACGGCAATGACCGGGGACATAAAGGTATTAGTAACCCAAATTTTTCTTAATCTTAAATCTCACTGCCAGACGGATACAAACAAAAGTGGGTCAGCGGTAAAGCACTTGTTTGTATCCTACTGGAGGTATGGTTTTAAGGAGGTTTCCTGAAATAAATATGACCTACAACATGATCAAAATTTCTCTAACTCTAAAAGTAGATAAACAGAAGCCAATTAAACAAAGAATAGAAAACATAAGACTTTTCCAGTACTATATATCTGTATGGAACGTCTATGATTAGCAATTTAAAGGTAAGATTAAATTTAGATGTTTCAATGGGTTAACAGGGATCATGTGTCCTATTGTCTTTACAGAACAGGAGTCTACCAAAGTCTGATCGTCATAAAACATCTGTAAGTATATCACTTTTAAGCAAATAAAGGCCTCTCTCAGACTGTCTGTTAATGTTCATGAGTATACCATCAGGATAACACTGAACAACATTGGGGTACATGGCAGGGTTGCTAGAAGAAGGTCGCTGCTCTCCAAAATTAAATCCCACCTCTGCCACAGTTGGGTCCCTGAGCAAGGCCCTTAACTCACAATTGCTTGGATTTTAAGACTGCATGAATTGTAAGTCGCTCTGGATAAGGGCGTCTGCTAAATGCTGTAAATGTAAATGTAAATCAAACCAGAAGGTTTTTAAAAAATGTATTGTGGACAGATGAGTTCAAAACATAACTTTAAGTCAGAAGTCTTATGTTTAGAGGAAGGAAAACAGCATTCCGGCGTAAGAATCTAGGAAAAATTGTGCTGGTAGTATTATGTGTAAGTCTGTTTTACTGCATCTGGGCCATCATGGCTCACCATTATTGGATTACTTTAGAATTTTGAATTACAGTAGCAAATTTTGAATACAAATATCAGGAAGTCTTCCTGCAAATGTGGGTCATGCTGCATAGCTGTTCAATCAAAAATTGTTAAAGAAGAAAATTAAAATTAAAAGTTATAATTTGGCCATAGTCATGGTCAAGTCATGGTTCTTACTTTACACCAATCTATGCTTTGTTGTTAAGACTGAAGTGGGCGGTTCATGTGAGGAAACCCATGAACTTACCAGAGCTGAAGCTGTACTGTATGAAGTTTTGGGCTAAGCCTCCTTCAAGCTAATGTGCAGGGCCAATCAAAGAGTTCTAGGAAACAATTAGTTACAGTTTACACTGGGGTCCCACCAAATACTGAAAGCAATGGTTCACATACATCCACTCAAACATGTGATATGTAACGGTGGATCGCTTACCTCAATACGCATGTTTGTCTCACTTTTTAAATTGGGTTATCTTTATCTATTTGAAGGACTTATATAATGAATCTTGTTGTAGGTCATATTTATGCAGCAATATAGACAAATCCTAAGGTTCCCAAAAAGTAAAGCTGTGATACAGAAATAATAAATAAGTGATGTATTAAAACCTGGGATTTAAATGTCAAGTCCAAAACTGGCTGCTAACATGGCTAGAGAGCATTTCCCATGCAGCCAACACTTCCTAATAGAGCTCTATCTCTCCCGTTCCTTGGGGATAGACATATTACTGGACTCTGTTTACCCAGCTACTCCCCGCTGAGCAAGACAAATGCTCAGTGTCATCTCTCATCTGATTTACTGTGGGTTTTACTCATCAGCCATAAATCACGTTCATCTGCTCATGCCCTCAGACAGCATACTGCATCCCTGACTCAGTTCATACTTAACCACACATGTACCTGTAAGGCCAGGCCATGATCGTCTTTGTTAGTATGAATGATGTCTCCTTTTCTCCATCCATCCCCTACTGTGTAAAATCCCTAATATAATAAAATCATCATTCTCACCACCAGTTCCTCCTAACAGGCTTTTTATGCCCCCTGTCTGAACTTCAAGTAAGCCGATTATAGTTCAGACATCATTATTGTGGGTAACATAAACATTATTTTCCAAGCTGCAATGATACTTAGAACACTACTTGTAACACTACACTATGTTCTATTGAGATTTCTATTGAGGAATTCTGTTTAAATACGTGAAGCAGCTTTTGGTTTTTAATTTTGGACAGTACCAGTACTCTGATTATAGCTACAAAATTGTATTATAAAACAAACAAAATGTTCTACAAAGACCATTGCAATACCACAACCCCAAATAAGAAACAGGTGGTGCCATATGGAAAATGCAAAACAACACAGACATAACCAACAGGATATATATTATTATTATTGCAATATTTAATTTGTTAATACACATCCATTCCTGCATTCCATGCCTGTAACATATTCCCAAAAGAACCACTTCCCTCATTTATGGCCACCATGCCTTTCTAATGTGTGCAGTATGTGGTTTTGCATTGTCTTCTTGAAAATGCATGGACCTCCCTGGAAATTATGATGTCTTGATGGCAAAATATAGTGTTGTACTTTTCTGCATTAATGCTGCCATCTTAAATGTATAAGCTGAAACTGACACAACCCCATACCATGACAGAGCCTGGCGTTTGACTTGTTGCTGGGAAATCTGGGTACTTTTTTCAGTTTTTGGTCTGGAGCAATTTCTTACAGAAAAGATTTGGAATACTGATTTGTCTAAATATAATGAACATTTCCACTGTGCGATTCCAGCTGCTGCTTTTGGATATGGTTAACATAATGCTTTATTTTTTTACAGTAAATATTTAAGTGCCATCTGTGAATGTAACTCCATAGTGCAGTGCTTTGCCAAGGTCAATTTTTTCCAAGTGGCTGTATCAGCTATTGAAGAAGGAATGTTCTTAATGCAGCGCCATCCGAGGGATAAGAAATCAAGGGCATTCAGCTTAGACTAGTGCCCTTGCCAATTAGGCACTGGAATTTATCCAGATTCTTTGAACTGTTTGATGATATTATGCACTGTAAAGGGAGAAATATAAATATACCTTCTCATACTAGTGCATTTTATAAACATTTCAATAATTTTCTCACACATCTGGAGATCCCCTGGTCATCTTTACTCCTTAGCCGTACTATTGATATTGCCTTTGTACGAAATCATGATTACAATAACTTGTTGACATCATCTTTTTGAAATCACAATCATGTATTTTTTTTTACCTCATTACTAGCTTTAAATTGCCCCATCTCAATTATTGAATTCATTACTGGAATAGATGTTTATTAACAAATGTCATGAAGGTGACCAAGCAAAACAGTTACTCTGGAGCCTAACTAGAATTCACCAGCACATTGCAGCATTACAAAGACGGCCGTTCTTTAATCTGACAGCCTGTTTTGGAATTGAACCCAGAACCTTGGGAACTACCGTTTCCATCAGTTATTGCTAATTACTGAGCTGCCTTTACTACTACTAATAATAATAATAATGCAGTTGTTTTATTTATGTTTTCTTGTTATATGGCAAGGCATGGCTCAGTTTTTAATGCTTTGAACTAGATAACTTGGTAGACAGTTGTGAGTTCAAGTCCCACCTCTGCCAAGCTGCTACTAAAGTAAAACATTCAGCTGATCAGCTCATTAGCAAGTCATTTCTAGGGTTCTAAGGGCTTCTGCTAAAAAGTGTAAGCTCCACTGAGAAAAGTGTATACTGGACCACTTGAGTATTAAATCAACAGTGAGACACCTAATTAAGAGGCAGGAAAAGCTTATAATTAATCATAAATGAGTGCTACACTAACAACAGTCATGTTTTTAAGGCTATATAATTTTAATGCTGGAACACAAAGTTTATTTTTACATGTCATTTCACAGTTCACATGTTTTAATATTCTCCTGTCATTCTGGCAGTTCAGGGAGAAAAACTGAAAACAAAATAGATGACAACATGTCAAAACACCATCTAGAAAAATATTCAAATGCAAAAAATGCTAGAAAATGATACTACTGCAATAAAGTGCAACACTGCTTAAGTTACCAAAGTTTATCTGTTTCTGTTATGCTTTGTGCAAAGTTTTGCAAGTTCTTCCCACAGGTCAACTCCATATATTGCGTTTTCATTCTACTTCCAAAAACATATAGTTGAGGATTTTGTATTAAATAATTTTGTGCCCTGCTTGGACTATATCAGTTGTAATCTGCTAGTGTATTTACCAATAAAAATGCAATGTGTTTCTCTTGGATGCTCTAAATAAAGCTGTGTTCTGGGAACATAAATATAATATGCAAAGAATTAGATAATCAGCTGAAAATTCACTTACTAAAAATTCTAGTTTTCCTTAATCAAACATTAATTATTATGCTAAACTTGTAAGGCTGCAAATACTTTAAAAATATGTTACAGTTTAGTTCCTCTCTTAAATTCCTGCCTCTGCTCGTGGATGTGCAGCGCTGATTGGCTGTTGAGGTAACCAGCTGTTATTGTCCACTGGAGTTAAAACACAGGATTTAATTTCCTGTTATAATTTATAATAATTGTTGAGACTTTGGTGGTTAAAGTGAACGGAAGCTGATGGGATGATCAATAAATGGTGCATACCTGGATTTCACTAGTCCTCCAGATGTGCCCAGGTATACTTTCAGTGCTCTGCCTCTGGATGTTGCTTGTGGTGCAGAGGTTTACACATGCGTGCTTGTTGATTCAGAAGCAGTTTGACCAATGATTGTGTGTTAATCATGTTTAATGTCGGTGAAAACTAACATTTGGTCTTATAGGGACTGTAATGGCCTAGTGGTTAAAGCAATGGACTATGGACCAGAAGTTTCAGGGTTTAAATCTGCTAAGCTGCCTCTGTTGGGCCCCTGAGCAAGGTCCTTGACCCACACTTGCTTCGATTGTATTCACTTTACATAAAGTGCTTTATGTCAATCTGTGGGACACTGAATGACACTGCACTTGTAAATGTGTGTGGGTGTGTGTGCATCTATATATACACACACCTTCACAATTCTTAAGCCCTGAATGTGTGGAATTGCTCATATCTCTCTGGGTTCCTCCACATTTCTGCTCAGCAGTGGCTCTGACAGATGGACAGAGCCCGACATGTCTACGTGAGTGATGAGGGGGAGCGCTTGTTCCTGTGAGTGTGTTCGAGAGATCAGGCCCATGCAGACCCTTTCCAATGCCCTTTTCACACTTGGTTTTCATTGTCTGAATTCATCCACCTGCTGCTTTTTCCAGCCTGTCTCATTGTGGTTTTCATCAAGATGGCTTTTGTGCATCATCATTTCAGATGTATAAATCTTTGCGATGGAAATATTCAGTTTCATCTTGCTTTAAAGCTGCTGGATTGAAGATCTGAGGTTTAAGATCTTTCCGCTAGAAGCATGTTATAAAGAAAAAGCCATCCACATGAAACAGTGGATATTGAAAGTACTATTGCTTAACATACAAATTCAACACCCCCTCTAATCATGTAGCATGTGACATAATTTATTTGATTCCATCCTAATTTGCTCAGTAGTGTTACGAAAAGAAATCCATGCACTCCATGTGACTAAAGAAACACAGTTACACAGATGCCATTGCATCCCCATATGAAAATCAGTCATGATTTTGTCATGTTTTAGCTTGGCAGAAAGAATACTATGGTTAGAATATAATATTTACTATAGTACCTCTACCATTTTTTTTTTTTACCAAAGTACCATACAAAAACCAGAGCAGATTTACAATATACACATATTTACTGTAAGATATGTTAGTAGTTCAACTAGAACTAGCTATAAACTATGGAAGCTAAAGTAACTGGGGTTATAGTAAAGTTAACCACGATTCTATGAAGAACTACAGAGGTATCTTATGGTATCTTCCTTCCAAAAAACCATTGGTGAAACCATTGTTGACTTTCATAACCTCCATTCATCAATAGCTGATATAACCACATGGGCAATGGATTACCTTTGCAAACCTGGGCTCTGAGACACATGAAACAGTTAACAAAATAGTAATGATGTAGCATGTTAAATACATTGCTCACAAAATTATCGAACATGTCATTTTGAGGGCAGCATGGTGGCTTGGTTGGTAGCACCACTGCCTCACAGCAAGAAAGTCCCGTTTTCAATCCCAGCATGGAACGGTCTGGGTCCTTTCTGTGTGAACTCCAGTTTCGTCCCACAATCCAAAGACCTGCGTGTTAGGTTAATTGGTGTCTCTAAAGTTGCCCTTAATGTGTGAGTGTGTGCATGACTGTGTGTGTGTGCCCTATGATGGAGTGGTGTCCGATCCAGGGTTGTTTCTGCCCTTGCACCCAGAGTTGCTAGGTGGGCACAGGCTGGTCCGTGACCCTGTGTGGATTAAATGGAAGATAATGAATGTCCCCTATTTTTGTGAGCAGTGTAATTGACTTTTGCTTCTATCCTAATTGCCCATTGCTCAGCAGTGTTGTGAAAAGAGACAAACTCACCATGATCTGATCATAACTTACATTAGCTATCACAGTTAGATAATCTGTTTTTATGCTCTGTACAGAACACAGCGATCACATCACAGCTAGGCAGACACTAGCCTTTACTACCCAGTAAAGTGAAATAGAGTAGACATACTTATTACATTTGCTTTCTTATGTAACATTTTCTCTCTTTATTACTTATTTTATCCACTACACTGTGTATTCAGTTTGTCCATCACCCTACATTTGAGCTCAAATGCCAGCTTTAGCAGGTTCATTTTTCAGTTTTGTGTTCCAGTTGTGTAGCCAGGTGTCAGATAAAACAGCACGAAGTGCACTGGCTTTTGTGTCAGACTGAGCTTGAAGGGAGAAAATGTAGCTCCATCAAACACGTACCGTTACTAGAGTTTAGTATTAGCTAGTCAAAATGTTTTTGATTTGATAGATTTATGAAAAGATATTATATTTTTCATGTTTTTTAAACACAATACATATTCAAGAGACCAATGACAATTTACAAAATAAAAAAAAATGAGGGGATATTTCAAAATAAATATGAAGCAATTAAAAAAGAAACATTTAATTTTATTTCAATAAAAAAGATAATCAGAAAAGCACGCGAAAAGTCAAAGAAAGTTGTTTGATTACACAAATGAGATGCAAACTCAATTATTGTGATTGAGTAGTACGTCATTTATTCATGGGGGTAAACAGAAGCATGTCAAATTGGATGAGAGTGCCCCATATTGATTGTTCAGTAGGGTGTATGGTCATTCAAGAGTGCCAAAACACACTGACAGTGATGGGACATGGCCAGGATCAGATTGTACAGCAATTCTTGTGGGATCCTCTTCATATTCATTTTGAAATATCCTCTTTTTGTCAGTAGTGTATAATGTTATTTAAAATGTTCGATTTCAAATTAGAGCAAACTCTTGCAACCAGCTGACACAAAATAGTACTGCAGTCTGGCAGCAAGATCATGCAAAACAGTATAAAACTAGGTTGTACCTGTGTAATTTAAAAATGTGAGGATGCCAGGTCATAAAACGCACACATCTTGGAAAATCACAATAGCTGGGTTCTGGAATTTGGAGAGTGTGAAGATTTATTGATATTTTTGTCACTGCAGTCACATGACTGCTGCTCGGCGCTTACAGGTAGAAATGGGTCGAACCAGGAAGCTACTACAAAGACATCACAGTGGACAGATGACCGGCACTTGTCACTTCTAGTGTTAAAATAGGACTATAGGGCCCTTAAGCATGGTCCCTTATGTTTTTTATTTTATTTAACATCATTATTACCATCAATGCAAGGTCCTTTAACTGCTTTGCTTAATTGTCATTTTCTCTGGTTAAAGGTATGTCAATATTGCGATATATATCTTTTGACCAATGATCATTACTTACACGATTAATGACTCTTGCCTGTTTTCCACTTGCTAAAAAAAGTTTATATAAAAAGTACTCTTTCGTTCATAGATAGTGTCTGTCTCAAAACCTAGTGAGCTGCCTACATAGACAGTATATTACATCAGAGCAGGCAGTCCAAATTCGTATATATCTTAAAAATGCTCCCTACTACTTAATTTAGATGAATTTTAAGAAATCCTCAAAGGCAAAAGGATGATGCAATGTGTGCAACTGGGATGACAGCAACTAGCTGCAGTTTTATTTATATTGCATTTTTTACAATGAAGCATTGTAGCAGCTTTACACTTTTATATTACCTAAATGATAATTATATAAGCTAAAATGATCCCAAACTCCCTAAACGTTATAAAAAAGAAACTTTTGACTAAGATTATGTACAAATGAATCTAAGTTATGTAATTAATATATTTATAAAAATAGTTTAAATGAAAAGAAACTTGTTTTAGCTTTGATGGCATGGCATCCTCAGTCAACCAGAGGAGAGACAGCGTTACCACTTTCTGTGGTCTGCATAACGGTATCCTGGAAAGTGATGGAAGAACAGCTTGGGTGGAGCCGAAGCTGAGAAACATCTAGTGGGACTGGATCAGAGGAACATCCTAGTGTGTGGTCTGCAAATGGTACCAGAACATGAGCTGTGAGAGAAATAAAAAAACACTGACACCAAGTATAGAATGAGACTCCAACAGTAATGACTATACCAGCCTTGTTAGAAAAGGGAGAACCAGAATGTAACACAGCCAGGAGGGCTCACATGATATATTGGCAACCCACCTCCCAAGCAATCAATAAACCTGAGTGGGCAGGGAGACAGCAAACGACATCAGTAATGTAAGTTACTAGTACTAATTTTCTTATATTCTTGACGTAAAAAACATTTTACAACAACATAATAGATGAATTTAAAGGTGATGCTGTCAAATGAGGTATTTAATCAGTAAACAAGCCAAGACGCCATAATCTGTCTTATGAAGATGGATGTCTTGTTAGAATTCTGCCAGACAGTGCCTCCATAGGCTTCTCACTAGGTTTCGAGACAGACCTGTTGAGGAAAAAATGCTAGGTCATCACCTTGGAGGAGTCTTACTGGGGCCTCTTACATGTATGGGTGCTCCACATTCAAAACTGGACGTGTCTAAAGGAGCAAACGGACAGGGATCATGTCCCTGCAGCTGCAGCACAGCTGCCATCCTCCAATCATGGTTCTGGCAAAGGTGCTCCTGCCTGCCACCTGGCTGTGGCTTTTGCAGCACAGCATCAGACGGTACAATTTACTTTTAGCAGACTGCTCTAATCAGTGTGACTTATAATTAGGATCCCAAAAATTGAAGCTTGGCAGAGCTGGGACTTGAACTAATAACTTTCAGTATCAACTTTCCACTCTAATGCCTTAACCACTGTCCCATTCTCAGAATTAACTGTGAAACCAGGTTCATCTAAAATATAGATGGTCATTGGAAGGGGTTTGCGAATCAAGCACACAGATATCTGAAGTATTTTCTTTTTTTTTTATATAGCATGATTCAAATATCTTTATAATGCAAGCTAAAAAAGTTGGGATAGTATGGAAAATGCATCAAAAAAAATTTTCCTACTTGATTTTATCTGTTAATGAATGTCCTGCATAAATAAAAAAAACTTGGGACAGGAGCAATTTAGGGCTAATAATGAGGATAAAAAAATAACAATTATGTGATTACAAACAGATGTCAACAAGTTATAGTAATTATAATTTGGTACACGTGTCTTTGAGGAGTCAAGAAGGGCAGAGGGTCTCCAGTGAAGAAATGTTGTGACAATATATATGAGAAAATGTATGAAATCTTTAAAAACAACGTTCCTCAAAGAAATATGGGAAGGGCTATACATCCAGTATTTGAGTCCTAAAATTTGGCTTGTTTTGCATTGTCTTGTTGCAAAATGCATGGATGTACCTGGTAATGGCATCTTGAAGGCAGATTCTGTTGCTCTAAGTTCTTAATGTATTTTTCTGCATTAATGATGCCATCACAGTCTTTCACATTTACATCACATTTATATCGTTTAGCAGACGCCCTTATCCAGAGTGACTCACAATTCATACAGTCTTATAAGTGGGTTAAGGGCTTTGCTCAGTGACCCATCTGTGGTATCTTGGCAGAGGTGAGATTTGAACCCTGGATCTTCTGGTCCATAGTCCAGTGCCTCAGCCACCACAGTCCCAGTCACAACTTTGTGTCTAACATTTTCCAAGAGCACTGACCCAATCCCATACCATGACAGACCCTGACTTGTTGCTGGTACCAGTCTGCAGAGCATTTTTTCTTTGGTCCAAAACACAGTGTCAATTTGCAAAAAAAACATTCTTAACTTAAGCATTCTGTTTTGCACTGTAATGTTTTAAGGGATATTTGATATTGAATATTTGAATTTAGGCCTGCTCCCTTTCCCTTTATTAGACAAAAACTCCTCTGGATGCACATTCCTTCCTTTCTTTGAGGACCATTGCTTTTGCACATCTCAATAATTTCATTTGCCCCTCTTGTTTAAAGACTCTGGCTTTTGTGTATACTGCTTTTGTATCATATCAAGTATGTAATCACTTGTTGACATAGTCTATTTAAATCACAGCATTACTAGTGTTAAGTTATTACTAGATCTAAATTACCCCATTTCAAAGTTTTTCTGTTGCAGGGCTAAAATTATTAACAAATGAAGTTAGGCTTGGACTGTCTCCAATCGAATGATAGTCGAAGCAAATATAATGTATTTTTTGCTTGTTCTGATTTGCGGGTTTGAGATTTGTATGTAAAACCTTGCATCCCCATTTATTCATTCAGCCCATCCGTCTCAACTCACTAACAGACCATTTGTACATCTGGCTCAGCTTTTTCTTTGTTCATTCATTTCTATAGATGATTCAGTCCTAATAAAAAGTATAATAGTTCTAATTTGTATTTCTTGTTCAGGTTTAAAGGCCAATGCTGAATTTTTGCTATATGTAAGAGCTTAGACTGGCAGGAAAGATAATAACCCTTTCATTCTTGCTTGCCCTCTTCAGACCTATCATGGAGAGGAGCAATTGTACAAACACTATACTTGTACTGCATTTTTCAAGGACTCTTTGCATTATACTCCTTAGGCTTTCTCCTAAAAGCTCTGTCAATATGTTCCAATCATTGACCGATCATTTCCTAAAGGGATTTGTACGATGATAATTATTACAAAATATACAATCTATATAGCTATAAAGCAACTATACAGGGCGAGTTAAAAGACACAGGACACCCTTTTATTTCAAAAACAAAAAGGAAAGTGACATATCTGCCAAGAACGGTGAAGGAGACAGAGGCAACGCGACGTGTGGGACAAACTAGTTTTATTGTAACTGAATAAACGTAACTTAAAAGCAGAACTAAAACATAACGAGACAACAGGCGTGACAGTACGCTACCAAAAAAAAAAAACCCGTACAGAGACAATCGAGGTCCCACGGGTCGAGATGCGGGAGGGAGTGCAGGGGCCTGAAGGCACACCACCTTTCCTGCTCCGAAAGAGGGGTCGCCCTCGAAGTTGCAACGGTCCGGAGAGTCCCACGACGTCCTGCCAACAGCGATCCAAGGTGGTGATATCATCAGCATGGCAGGAGGCTTCCATCAATCCGGAACCGAATGATCTCGGTGGCAGCAGAACCAGACGCCAGCAAGCAGTAATTCTTGGCGCGAGGACAAGGGGATGGGGAGCCCCTCCCAGCCAGCAGAGATCCGTGCTAACTTATTCGCGGTGGGACGCAACGCGCTCGGACCGTACGGGTCAGCGTGGTTTAAGCGGGGAGCTCCCCCCAGATCAAAGGCATGAGCCCGGGAGGAAACGCGGTGACCCCGGTTGTCACGTAGCTTGTCCGCGGGGGAACACCCCACGCTCGGCCCCCTGCTAAACAGCAGATTGCTCCTCAAGAACCTCCCGGGGTCACGGGCAGATACGGCTCCGCACCTTAGGCGCGAAGCTTTCTGTCACAAACGGTGAAGGAGACGGAGGCGAATGCGACGTGCAGGAAAAACCTGATTTATTGTAACTGAATAAACGGAACTTAAAACAGAACTAAAACATAACGAGACAACAGGCGTGACAATATCTACATACCACAGCAAGTAATGGGTGAAGGTACCTATCTTTTAAGATCATGGCCGCCATCTTTAATGCGGACATACTGGATCAAAGCAAGTTTTTCTATTGGCAAGGTGGTCAAGTAGCAGATCAAAGAAGGACAAAATGTGAAATTGATTGCTGCTATCAGATTTGCAATATCTCTTGTGGTTTAAAAAGTTAGCAAAACAGAAAGTTTAAAACTTTTGTTGTTTGTAACAGGTAACAGAAGATTGCCGATTCTGATGTTCCAGGAACACATCTGCAACAGACTTCAAAAACTGACACCCAAAAAGACCACAAATTTCACATAGCACTAAGAATTTTAAGCACACAGCATTTTAAGACTACTGATATTCTAGGGTCAGCGTTAAAAGATTTTAAGAGCTGATACTATGATCCATTTAAAATAGTTAATACCAACACTGTGATGTAATATCTGATGTTACCTTAAACTGATGCGCTTGCGTGATCTTAGAAAAATCCACTGAGTTTGGATCTTCAGCCTCAAGGTCACATCTCAACGGGGCTTTGATTTCCTGTGTCCAGTAAGGAAATCTGTGTTTATGCCTTGCACAAGTCAAGTCAGATTTATTTCTATAGTGCTTACAATGGAGAATTGTCTTAAAGCCGCCTTGCAATTTTAAATATATATACAC
>JAVSBV010001977.1:0-12976 GCA_033117975.1 Parotocinclus spilosoma | reverse complement strand
TTTTACAGTATTATGCTTCGCATGCTGAGTACCTATACATTGTGTTGTAGATCGTTTAAAAAAACTTGGTTGCAAATGTATTTTTCAATGAACAAAGTTGGTAAGCAACAGTAGTTCTTGTTTGTACGTTCGCTAAACGTGTAAATAGCGCAATAAAGGTTAAATAAACATTTAATATGTTACATAGCATGTTCGTTTAATCGGGCCAGCCGGTTATTAGGACCAAAAGGATCGCGTCCTGATGTGGGAATCTACTGTATATTATAAGAGGTGCATAAGGCTGTGTCTACTCCGGTGTGTTGTGTATTTATTTAAATACAAGTCATGCACATGTTTAATTACATTAACATATCACACTGAAAACAACTCTGTATATTAAATACCTAAAACCTTGGTTCCCCAAGGTTAAAAGGTTGGGAAGCACTGGCTTAGAAGTTGCCACTGGTTCCTTTCCTGCAAACGATTACACGGCACACTCTTGGAGTGATATTTTTGGGTTGAAATAGCGAGGGTAATAACAATCTTGAAATCCCACCATTGGTAAACAATCGATCTGCACATAAATTGGTGTAGCTGAAACACTTTAGAGATGGTTTTGTAGCCGTTTCTAGCCTGATAAGCAGCAAAAACTGTTTTGTATCTTCTTTGTTCGTATGATACTTTTTCACAAACAGGAACAAGATCAGACTTTGGATATATCCCTGTTCTTTTCACCATTAAATCAACTCCTAACAGTTTCATATAATATTGTCACTTATAGATATGTAACACTGAATCATTTTCCTCAAGAATTACGTTTTAGGACTTGTCTGCATAGTTTAGATTATATATACACATAAATAGATACAATGCTAAAGGTTGAAAGCACCACTTTATATAGCTAAGTTTAGAACAAAGCCTCTAAGAGCTAGCATGCTAATGTTAATCTATTATAAATACACTTTATCTTGAGTCTTTGAAAAAGTAAAGCTTTCTGAATGTCCCCAGACTCGGATCAGCCTAATAAAACAGACCAAGCGTGAGTCGCCTTTATATGAAAATAATATCTGCATGTAAAGGAGCGGATAATAATTACAGTGCGCTGAGGTGAAACTTGGAGCTAGCTGCGTTGCTTAGCGTGACGATGACACGTCTTCCCACACATCCTGCATTAATTAGAGATGTGCTTCTCGGGTTCGAGGCCTGACGACGTCGTACTCGGGCATGGCAGCCGTGGTAGACCGCCAGCAGGGCGCTGTTTAAACGCAGCGTCCTCATGGCATGTAATTAGCCAAGGTTCACGTCAAGATGAAGACCTATAGGTTTATATTTGAATTCCTTTTGTATTTACTCGGCCTGAGTTCGAAGTCAGGATCAAGGAAACTTTAAATAGTTTGAATGGTAAACTTCTTAAATGTGTCAATGGAGATCCTTATGTTACAACATTTAAGCAGATTGATTATATTATTAATCTGTTTTATTGTACCTCCCTTTTTTATATCTGAAATTGGCCGATAGTGACCGATGAAACTGAAAAAAAAAGCACCCCAAAGTGTACCCCCGAAAGCCAGATGGTATTGTGACCAAGCATGGATGCAACAGCCAGAACATTACAATAACAAAAGCATTTAAAAGACTCAAAGGTGCTGAAAGATGCACTTGAGCAAGAGCAACATCTTTTAGCTTAATCACAATGAAGTAATACAAAATTGTTATTTAAACTTGGTCATTATGCCATTATAAAACAGCACATCTACTGGAGGCCTAATACTTTTGCACAGTACTATAGATTTTATAACTGTTTATGTTAGGTAGAGGGGCAATTCAGTTAAGTTTAGAAAACCTGTTATATTTGTGAGTGATAGCTCACCGTGAAATCTAGGATAATACATTTTATTTAAATGAATTACTGCAATGGTTCGGTGGGTAGCACAGCAAGAAGGTCCCGGGTTCGATCACAGGGTGGAGCGGCCTGGGTCCTTTATGTGTGGAGTTTGCATGTTCTCCCCGTGTCTGCGTGGGTTTACTCCGGGTACTCCAGTTTCCTCCGACAGTCCAAAGACAGGTATGTTAGGTTATTTGGTGACTATAAAATGGCCCTTAGTGTGTGACTGTGGCTCATGACTTTTGGTCCTTTTAAAGGAATAGCTTGGATAAAGAAGACATTGTAGTCCCTGCATTTGGTGCTTATTGCAGCCTAACCTTTCCAGCATTACAGCACAGAGTCGTTTAATTGTGTTTTTAGGGTTACATCTAAAACAACGCAGTCACGCAGACTGTGTGTGTGTGTTGTCTAGGGTTGTTCCTAAACCTTGCACCCAGAGCATGAGTGGGCACTGGCTGGCCCGTGGCCCCATGTGGATTAAGAAGAAGATAATGAATGAATGAATTACTACAACCAATATGAACCTCTAGTTGTAAGTAGTTGTTTTAGACGTAACCCTAAAAACACATTTAAACGACTTTGTGCTGTAATGTTGGAAAGTTTAGGCTGCAAAAAGCACCAAATGCAGGGACTGCAATGTCCTCTTTATCCAAGCTATTCCTTTAAAATGACCAAAAGTCATGAGCCATGGTGACAACGGGTGAACTGGATGTAAGCACATCTGTTTAGTCACAGGCCACATCTGTATTTCAGAGACGGAACACCCTTATGTTGTTGGGTTTCATTTGAATTCCAGTTCATTTGACATGGTCTCACTGTGGTTGTGTTACGTGCTTATTGAACCAGCTACACAACCACGCATGATGGAACACTGTCCGCTCTCATTGGGATTCTCACACTTTTACCAACTATATTGCATTATCGCATGGATTATCATGAATCTTCACTTCTTCGGACCTGAATCAGTTTGTTTCACAATTTATCACAATTCTGTTGGAACTGTGCACTGAAGTTCAGCTATTAGGACTTATTAGGAGAGCGAGTGTGTGATTGTGTTAGGCAGGAACATGTCAGATAGAAATCACATTAGCCCTGAAGTGACTCTTTAATCTCACGTTAAGCTCTCAGAGATCCTGAAGAAGAAGATCTTCTTCACAGTGCTTCATCTCCAGGGCTGGATACTTCCTCCTCCTCCTCCTCATCGTCATCATCATCCTCCTCCTCCTCCTCCTCATCCCCATCATGCTCTCGGTTCTAATCTAACCAGTGAACTCAGAGCTTATAGAGGCAAAATGCTTTAAGGCCTGGTCATTAAATACGTCTAATGATAGAATAAGACCAAGCAGAGAGACTGTAAGGGGATTTTTTATCTCGGATTAAATAACCTGCCTGCTACTGCTATAATTGTAATGTCTTTATAAGTTTGAAAACGTTTGTGAACTCTTCTATTCAATAACAAATTTTGGACAGCACTGCTTTTCTTATTTGTGTAATTATTAAGTATATAAGATATGATCACAAGTCCTTCTGCAGGACCTTTTTTATACATTTAGTGTTCAGTTTGAGGTACACTTTTAGTGTGATCTTTGCATGACATCCACTCTTAGGATTAAAAAATATCATACGTACCAAGCCATTTATCTTCATGCACTACTTCCATTTAAATATTTGAATATAAAAATATCTTTACATTTACAGTATTTAAAAGCCTTTGTCCAGACTGACTTACAGGACATAATAGAGGATAAAGGTCTTTGCACTTGACCAAACAGTGGCAATAAGGTACTAGATACCTTTAAATCCAGTAACTTTAATGGAAATAAAATAGCTATTTGGACTAGATATCCTTAAATCCATTACCTTTAATAAGTAGCTATAAGAACATCTTTAGAAATCTGTAAATCCAGTACAGGTAATCAACATTTTCAGATGACCTGACTTAAGATGTTTTGACTGTACAATGGGAATCTGATAATAAATATAAATACATATTCATTAGAAACCCTCGTCTGAATTTTGAATTTTCCCGCTCAAGTGACATGAAGCATGACACTCTCTTTCACTCTGATGAGGAAGTCGGCAGTGCGTGACATAGGAAGACTTGTGGTCTCGCAATAACTGTTTAATGATTTTCACATTCAATACATTTATTTAATAATTGACATGAGATATTTAGCATTATATTTAAAAATAAGCTTCATGTCAATGATTTAGGCAAACTGAGGTTTAACGTAATTAACCGTAATTCAAGCATGTTTAAGGGCCGCTACACATTACAATACTCTCCCACCTTTGGCAGTGTGTGAAGTAGGGAGTCACATGGTGGCATTTGTTGCACATCACCATCACAAATTGAGTGTCCAGTTAATTTAAATAAGTAGATATAGGAAATAATTAGCTATAAATCCCATGCCTGTAATGACAATAAGTAAATATAGGAACTGGATATCTTTACATATAATACCTTTAATGGAAATAAATAGCTGTAGAAACTAAATAGCTTTCAACCCAGTATATTTACTGGAAAGAGGAGGTATAGGAAATGAAAACTAATATTTTTCATTAATATATATTTTTATTGTTATATTTTTAATAGGATATTAATATTTAAATGGAAATAAGTTGCTACAAGAACTTTTATATTTTAATCCAGTATGTTTATTGAAAGTTAGTAACTTTAAGAACTGGATATCTTTACTCTGTATGTTTAATGGAAATTAGTAGCTATGGGAAGTCCAATAACTTTAATAAAAACAAACAACCATATAAACCACATAGCTTTATATCCAGTGCATTTAATAGAAATACGTACTCGACCCTAATCTTCATCTTCTGTTCATAAGGTCAGACTTTTTTTCGCGGATCCAAAACAAGAATACAAAAAATATATATATATTTTGGGGTATTTCACGGATCCGCCGCAGTAGTAATGGTAAAAATAAAATTTATTGCTGGTATTTAGCTGTACATTACATTTTTTTTTTTGATTCACTTTAATTTAATTGTAGATTAAATAAATATTTTTTTTAAATAAAAAGGTATTTTTATTTCTTCCTCCTTCCTTGTATTGATTCCACATAGTCCTCGAGAAATTAAAAAGTGCTGAAAAATAAAGATTTATTTGCATTTTTTTTCCCTCCCTCCTCGGTAGATTTTTAAGTAGGAACATCCGAGGAACAAGAAATGAAACGTCTGTAAACGTTAAACGTCCATAGTCTGGCCTTATCGCGGTAAAGTTGATCCGCCTGACTGTGGTGGATGGAAACCCGACTTTGGACTCGCCCATTTTTGAGTCTTGCTTCCTCCCAAGGTTTCTTCCTTGCCACTGTCGCCCTAGGTTTGCTCCATTTGGGATTGGCCTTTTAAGATCATGTAAGATTATAAAGCTGATTTGAGACGATGCTCCGTTATAAAAAGCTCTAGAAATAAAATTTAATTGATTTAATTTGAACCCTGGACCTTCTGGCCCACAGTCCAGTCCCTTAACCACTAGGCCCCCACAGTCCCGGTTGATCCTAGAGGTCCTTTTTACGTTTCATTTCAGATTAATATTAATATTGGATGATTTTCCCCGATAAATAAGTGACCAAGTGTAATAGGTTTTATCTCCCCCGTTTATTTGGGTTCTCTTTATCTACTTTTATGACTTCTGTAAAAAGCTGAGGATGTTTCAGTTCGTGTTTTACAGACGTTAAAGCCCCGCTGCACGAAAGTCAGCATTAGTGGGGCAGATTAGGATAATGTGGACGTGACGCTGCGAGCCCGAGCTGACTCAGCAGTCCAAGCGCTTTAATACTACACTGGATCGACCACACGGAGATAAGAAGGAAGGACGCTTTCGTTTTTCACGAAAAAAAAAAGCTGGTTTTATTGCAGCTAATCGTTCACTGAACAGTCCGAACTTTGCCCCGACTCGCCGGTTTGCTTATCGGATTCGGGAGTCTTTCCTTCTTCGCCTCGTTCTGGAACGGTTCGGGAGGGAAAACAACGCGGCGTGGAGTCCAGCGTGTGTTCAAAGGTCTTTCGGGATGAGGTGAAACGTCGGAATCACGAACGAACCAGAGCAGGACGATAAATCAATAAAACGACGCGTAACGACCTGTGCGGGGAGAAGCCAGTCCAAAAGCGCCTCCACGACCTTCTTTGGTGACTCTGAGCCTCCCGGGAGGGCCGAAGCTCGGAACGAGGGGGGGGATATGAAGAAAAGCGGATTTAAAGTGAAAAGTCAAAGCAAAGACACTTAATCTATTGGTTTGAACTCGTCTTAGTGCAACCTGCAAGACAAGGGGATCCAGTTCCTGTTTTCCTTTCGGTTGGCTGTCATTACTAACCTTTTCAGGACCCATGAGGGCCTATTCGCACTTGTAATACGGTATCAGAACACGATCCGATCCGATTTTTGTGCGTTCTGTGTCGTTTTTTTTCCCCCCTCTCCAAAAAAGAGTAAGAGCTGGCAACACAAACTGTAACACGATGTCACCGGAACGGCTCTGACGGATGGATCTTTGATCGACTGGCCGATAAATAATCCTCGTTCCAGTATCAGGGAGGAATAAAACTCCTAGGTGGGTCCCTCTTTTTGGCGTGAACGACTCCCGGCTGTAAACAAACGGGATCGGCACTAACAAAAGATCTTTTGTCTCAAATGGTAACCAGGTGGAGAGGTGTTGTTTTGGCATATCCTTTTTTTTTTTATCCACCCAATCTCTTGCAGTATGCACATACGTGACCCCGCCCTCTCGTTAGCAACGGCTTGGGTGTGTCGGGCCTCGGCGTGCGACGTCACTCCGCCCTGCTAAAACGCTCAAAAGCTTGGTTGAAGCAGCTGACTTGGGAATTTATTAAATATTTGATTTTATTTAAGTATTGTTTATGGAGCGTCACTGGTTACCACCGGGATCCTCTTCCACTCCTCCACGATGACATCACAGAGCTGGTGCATGTTAGAGACCTTGCGCTCCTCCACCTTTCACACATGCTCAGTAGGGTTAAGGTCTGGAGGCATGCTCATTATGATCATTAGTAAGGCAGTGGGCGTGGCAGGGGTCGTTATCATGTTGGCGTTCTGCCTTGGCGCTCGGGTGTTGCTCCGCTTCAACATGGCACAGTACACGTTGGTATTCCTAGCTCCCCGCAGCTTCCTAGCTTCCCACCACCATGCTTAACTGTAGGTAAGACCCACTTGTGTTTTGCACTCCTCACCCCGGTTGTTCCCTAAGGTTGAGGAACTTTTTTAGGGAACAAATTTAAGGTGCGAAGCTAAAATCATATCTGTTTCGTCGTTGAAGCTTTTGTAACCTTTAGGAGCCGCCCCGGAGGAACCTCCTGAAGAACCGTACCTGATGGAACCCTGTTCCATGTTCCCTAAACTGTGAGAAGTGACAGAGAAGCATTTCATCCAAGAACTCCCTGCTGGATCTTCTGAAACGCTAAGACCCTCAGAATCCGACGGGGTGCATCTGATGGAACCATTTTACTGAGGTTGTAGCTAGAACAGGTCGTGCAGCAGGTTCCGTTTATGTTTCAATCATCCTTTGGAGAACCGAAAAGCTTTGGCTGACAAAAGCGTTGTCATTTTCCCAAAAAACGTACTTGTTCTTATAAAGGTCTGCTTTCCAAAAGCACCTCAAAGCCTGCGAGGATCTTTGTTGCTTTTGTCGACAAAACCTAAAGAACCGTGCTGAGGTGAGGAGAACCAGCTTTGGAGAACCAAATAATGAATCCAGGTTTCTGGTTTATTGCGCTGTGGAAAAAAAATGCCTAGTTTGTATTTTTAGGGAAACGATCTGAGAACTTTCTGAAGAAGCAAGAAAAACTTTTCTAAGTATTTCAAATGTTTCCTCACAAATCTAGATCCCTCTGCTGGACCAACTCTGGTTCTAGACTGCGACTCTGGTGACTCCTTTCCTTTTTTTTTGTGTGGCTGGCAGAGGCACAGAACCGGGCACAGATGAGGACATACCTAAAAAGATTACGTCATGCAGGAAACCGGCTGAGAACACAAACATAAAAAGAATCGTCTGCATTTTAAAAAAAGAAATCATCTCTAGTGGGCGGGGCTTCAGGCACCTGAGCCGGACAGGTATCAGGAGGTTTTAGGACCAAGTTCAGGTTCAGGTTGGAACCACGGGCACGGTTCTGAATGTGGAAAGCAAAAATGGCCAAAAAGTCCCGGATTATTATGCAATGTTCTTTATTTAGAAACAAATCGTCCAGCCGAGTGAGGAACAATGCAGACCTGTAGAGGAAACACACACACACACACACACACACTTTGGCGCTCACCCTTTTACCTTATATGGTATTAAAGGCAGCTTCTGTTCTGATTGGCTCAGGCTTGTCCTGCTCTGGGACGTTTGGTTTGCTACCGTATGCAAGCTGGAGTGCAAAAACTTTTTGCAAAAACCTTAAAAAGAATTCAATATAAGCAAAAACCTCCTTAATACTCAATAAAAACAAGCACTTTACCTTAAATTATTCATTAAAAAAAAAAAAAAAAAACCACAGACATTTCAAGCAAATAACAATAAAAGCTTAAATTATTAGTAGATTTAATTTTTATTTTATTGTTTATTTTAGAAATATATATTTATATTATTTTTATTTAATATTGTAATGTTTTTCCCTGGCCATGTGCATTTTAAACAATCAATTTCAACGGAGATTAATAATGAAAAGCCCATTTATTATTATTATTTTTTTTCTTTAAAATAATTATTAATTTAATGTGGAACTAGGAATGTTGTGCGTTATTATAAATTATTAAAATATATTACTGTATAAAAAAAAAGTTTTAAATACATATAAAAAATAATAATAGATATTTAATTTAAAGCATTGTTGATCATTTAAATAGCATATACCACGTGATAAATGTAACAACTGAAAGAATTTTATTAAATTATAATTAATATGATAAAAGTTTTACAAAATATCAGAATAACTATATATAAGAATATATTTGCTGTGTTTGTTTACGGAAACCCTCACTGTACAAATTATTTATATACAAATATAACAAACTAAATGAATAATTCAATAAATATTAATTATTAATACAAGTTCTGAATTTTTTTTTACCCGTCATTAACATTTAACGACTAAAGAAAAACAGGAACCTTACTTAAACTTTACAAATTCTGATTGTTCACAATCTATAACAACTTAAATAAATTATTGCATTAAAAACACAATATTAACTCTTATAACTTATTAATAAACCAATATATTAATTATTAATGAGACAAAACCCCAGTTATTAACTGAAAATTAATCATTCCTCACTGCACAAAGTATCTTTTAACAATTTCTTATTATATAAAAATGTGATATCATTTATAATATAATGACAATGGGACAAAATATGATTATTATGCATAAAGAGTAAAGTATTTATTTTACAAAATATAAAATTCTGCTCACTAAAATTATATAAAAGAAATAAAATGTATTGTTTAAAAAAAAAAATCAAAATATCATTCATTGAAGAAAATCATCATATAAAAGATTAATAATGGTTTTTAATACATTTTATTTGCCTCTGTACTGAACGAAATAACATTTTATAATATTTATTTTAGATATTTTTCTTATATATATATAAAAAATAATAAAAAAAATTATATACACACTTTTATTCTTATTATAAAAACATTTAAATTATTAAAAATTGTAATTTATTATTTACTTTATATATTATTTCTATAATAAAAATGATCTTATTTATTTTGTATATTATTTCTATTTTCTAAATGCACCATTTATGCCAAAATATACACGTTTTTAATTATTATTATTTATTGTAAAAAAAACCCAAAAACAACAAAATACAAAAAACAAAAAAACAACCCATAAACTGGATTGAAGGAATAAGTAGGATTGTATTTAGAACGCCACCTAGCGTGCACATGTGGTACTGATCTGAATTGTTAATCATCCCAAGACACTCGGACAGAAAAAAAAGAATAAAATAAATAGAAAAAAAAAAAAACACTTAGACGGAACAAAAGTGGCAAATTAAGGCACTTTTTAATGGCAAACAGCGGCACCTGAGGCGTTACACAGAGCAGCACCGAACATCCCAGCACAGATTAACAAATCATCTCAGACCTACACACACACACACACACACATACACGCACGCGCACAATCACCTGCATCAGTAATGGGACAGGTCCATTATTGTGAGAGACGGGGTTGTTAAGGTGTATGGAACACCGTTACTGTACTCTGGGAGGCTCACGCAGTCCGGACGGCAGGTGTGGAGACGGTCGAGACTTGGGGTATTCCTAAAAGTGTGTTTCTGTAACAGTCAGGGCACGGAAAAGCAAACACAACGAACCGAGCTACGACCCCGCCCTTCAAGAGTCAAATACCCCCCAGGAGGGACGACATTAGGAGTTTTGGACCTTTTGGCTTTCCAGAAGAGCACCTGCAGCAGGTCTCTGGAAGGCGGGAGGGGAACCGGTGTAGCCAGGCATGTGGAGAACATGCAAACTGTACACCGAGGCCAGGACCAGGCGGCGATACGGAGGATTAACGCAGGTTTTGGGATTTATGAAATGAATAATGGCACCTGAAATAAATTTAGGGGGAGGTAAAACGATAACAGGAGAAACGCTTCTGGATTCTGAATCATTCTATGGAAGTTCTGGTTATAAAAGTTGCTCACATTTTTATTTATTCCAGCAGAAAAGCCTCTGTGGAGAGCAGGTCAAAACCCCACCTCTAAACATTTAGCTGTACAAATCTGATTTAAAAGTTTTTTTTAAAGAAGAAGCAGAATTGTGAGGGGTGAGAGAAGGGCCGTGTGTGTGTGTGTGTGTGTGTGTGGCATGGTTTGTGTGTTTGTGGGGTGTGTGTCTTGTGTGGGGTTGGTGTCCGTTTTGTGTGTGTGTGTGTGTGTGCTGGTTTGCTATGTGTGTGTTTGTGTGGTCAGTTTCTGTTTTTTGACTGTGTGTGCGTGTGTGTGTGTGTTTGCATGTGCTGTGTATGTTGTGTGTGTGTTTACTGTGTAGGGCCAGGTTCTGTTCTACGAGTGTGTGTGTGTGTGCTGGTTTGTGTGTGTTTGTATGCGCTGTGTATCTTGTGTTTAGTGTGTGGCATGGTTTGTGTGTTTGTATGTGATGTGTTGTGTGTGTGTGTGTGTGTGTGTGTGTGTGTACTGTGTAGGGTCAGGTTCTGTTCTATAAGTGTGTGTGTTTGCATGCGCTGTTTATGGGATGTGTATCTTGTGTTTCGTGTGTGGCATGGTTTGTGGTGTGTGTTGTTTGTATGTACGTGGTGTGTATCTGTGGTCAGATTCTGTTGTGTGTGTGTGTGTGTGTATGCGCGTTGTGTTTTGTGTGTTGTTTGTTTGCAGTGTGTGTATACTGTGTTTACTGTGTGTGGTTAGGTTATGTTGTGTGTGTGGTGTTTGTTTGCAGTGTGTGTGTGTGTGTTGTGTGTGTGGTTAGGTTCTGTTTTGTGTGTGTTTGTTTGCAGTGCGTGTGTGTGTACTGTGTTTACTGTGTGTGGTTTGTTTGCAGTGTGTGTGTGTGTGTGTGTGTGTGTGTGTGTGTGAGAGAGAGAGAGAGTGAGTGACATCATCCATTTCAGTTACAGTTTGAATGTTTGTCGGTTAAAATTTGAATTTTGTCTGTTACAGTTTGAATTTCTAAGCTCCTCCCCCTCCATTCTTCTCTATGGGGCAAGTTTAAAGTTTAAATGTGAGTTTATTTATAAAAACTACAAATCCGAGTCGGTACCTTAAGCTGTGTTTAGCTACAGTAACCTGTATCGTTACCACGATTCTTACGGGAATTCCCGTCGATCGGAATCCCACACTCCGCTTTTTTTTTAATTGTAAGATGACGTGTTTAACGTGAAAAACCAAACGACCCGCTTTTGACGATTCTCTCGTTTCATAACGAATTACAAATAAAGTCGTAACAGAAAGCAAGCAAACGTCCCGAACCAAGTCTAGCGCCCCCTTGTGTGGGGGGGAGGTGCTCTCGTCTGAACGAACGTTATCAGGAGGTAGAATGGAAATGGTTGTGCTCTCCGTCTCCCCTCCCCTCCCTCAGGCGCCTCCTGCCTTGGAATTAACGACTAAACGAACGCGGGGTTCGTCAGCAAGCGACGCAAAAACACACGATACGATTTGATCATTTAAACCTGTCTGGAACCGTCACCCAATAAAATCTTTAAAAACGGAAATCATCATACACACGAGAAAAGGAAAGCAGCTCAGGACGGGACCGGTAAGGCAGCGGAGACGGGTCTGCGTTAAATCCGTCCGGCCGGCGAGGGGCTGGGACGCCTGGCCCAGGGTCTGCCTTTAACTCATCAGGAAACTGCAAAAAAAAAACAAAAAACAAAAAAAGCCTCACAAACTATTCAAACGAAAATGAATGCGCCCTCTGGTGTTCAGAAAATGCAACTGGGTTTGATTTCGCAAAGAGGACGTGCAGGGTAAATCCACGTAGAGGTAGATATAAATAAATGCTGCTGCTTTTCTTATGAGATTTTTTAACACATTTAAGAAAAAAAACGTTTGTTAAAAAAAATGTTTCTGTATTTTTAAACTGAACATCTGTGCGTTATATTATTTATATATTTAAAAAAAGAAAGGTTTTCACTGGGGATCCTAATTTTTTTTTTCAACATTTCTGTTAAACTGAATGGTCTCCAAAACCAAGTATATAAAAATAAATAAATAAATGGCCCTAAATATAAATATTATAGACATGTACATGAAAAAAAATTGGCATTGTCAATAATTATATCATGATATTTTTATCAAACATTAAAAAGAAAATAAATTAAAAAACAAAATACCTAAAAATGCTAATATTTAATAAAAAAATATATTTTTTAAAGTTTATCTAGTCAAGCAAGTGCCTAAAATTTGCCACCCTAGACGTAAAAAAAAATAAAAAAAAAATAAAAACAAAATTAATTAATTAAAAAAAAAAAAACAAACAAAAAAAAACAAAAAACACAAGTAATAAGAAAGGATGGAAACAGCAAAGGTATTTCAAAAAATGAAGACAATACAAAGAAGGTAGAAAATGAAGGTAAAAAAAAATAAAAAAAAGAGAGAAAACGAGAACAGCGAAGATAAAAGAAATT
>JAVSBV010001966.1:0-12976 GCA_033117975.1 Parotocinclus spilosoma | reverse complement strand
TGTGTGTGTGTGTGTGTGTGTGTGTGTGTGTGTGTGTGTGTGTGTGTGTGTGTGTGTGTGTGTGTGTATGTGTATGTGTATGTGTATGTGTATGTGTATGTGTGTGTGTGTATATATATATATATATATATATATATAAGAGCCCTGTTTGTGTTACAGTGTAGGGTCCAGGGTCCAATTCTGGTCATTTACTAATGTAGCTAATGAAGCGGCAGGTGATTAAAGTGACTGATTTGATATTAATTATATTCATTATACCAGTGAGACTGTGGTGACCTAGTGGTAACGGTACTGGACTATAGAAAAAAAGGTCCACGGTTCAAATCCCCACCTCTGCCCCACAAATGCCACAGTTGGGTCCCTGAGCAAGGCCCTTAACCCACTATTGCTTGAGTAGTAAGACTGTATTAATTGTAAGTCGCTCTGGATAAGGGCGTCTGCTAAATTACATAAACATAAATGTAAGTACCATTGCTAAAACAATGGCAATATCTAATCTAAGGGTGGCCTATAGCAGTTTTACTATAGTACTGCATATAGTGGGCAAGATGGAGCCTATCCCAGAATTGTCCCCTATCCAGCCACCCCTATATCAAACACAGCCGATTATACCCATGGCCCAGTCACAAGGCACTGCCGGGATTTGAACCCCTGTTATTTATCGTACATTTAAATTAACATTTATGTCATTTAGTTGATGCTCTTATCCTGACCGACAATTTATACATTCTTAAAATGTAGTCAATTGTGGGTTAAGAATTTTCATAAGGACCCAAACCAGTAGTCCATAAGTCTATAGTCCAGGACCTGACCTGCTAAGCCACCGCAATCCCACCTTAAAGGGTGTTGGATATCCGTCTGGAGCCTAATTCACTGGACACAGGTAAAACTAGGTGGGCACAGTGTGCCAGTCCCACAAACAGGCAGTCTGACCTTTATGGCCCTGATGGACCAGAAGCTTGTTTTTTCCACCAAGCCATGAGAGTCACACACTGATTAAGTCAAAACCCAAGAAAGAAAAGTGTGAACTGCTGAGCTGACAACTTCTATAAATGTCAGAAGTTATTTATACTGGCATGTTTCATGAGATTAAGATCGAATTTGTGGGTTGTGTAGCTTGGAACTATAAAAAGACAAGAGCCTTTTGCTAAGCTTTTTGTCAAAAGCAATGTTCTGTTTAAAACAAACTCTAATACACCAAGGTGGAAAGGTTCAATAAATCATATTGAAAGACCTGGATCATCACTAATAGACAACAAGACATATTTTCAGAAATATTAATTCAATTTCTGAATAAAATCATTAAATAGATATCCCCAAATTTTTGTGAGCAGTATAGTACAGACTGGGTTCCCCACAGAAATGAAATGCTAAAGGAGGTGAAAAAGAACCACCTAAAGGTGGCAGCTGAAGATCCGTGGAAATTCCCAAAATAGCTGTAGATTGATTATTAGATGAAAGATTTATAGGTAGGTAGGTTGCTATCGCTCATCAGAATAACTTCATCCATTCATCTGCTGTCTATGTATTTAGAAGCACATCATTTTTTTAAATGACAGTTTCAACAGTTGCAGATTCATTTTTCTTGGTAGAGAAAATATGATGCATCGTCGGGCGGAGAAAGGAGTACGAACAGCTGCGTCTTTGCAACGCAGCGCACCAGAATTCTCAGTTCTCACAGCCTTTCACATCACCTGGACGCTCCTCAGTTTCCGTCTCTTTTGAAATGTGCTCACGTCATCAATACAGCAGGAAATGTGTACTGTCACATAAAAGACAGTTTTTAATCTCGAAATGCGTTTGTGTTTATATCTGAGAAACACAGAGAAAAGAGCAGGGTAAGGAAGGGTTGAGCAAATCACTGCACTGCAGGCGGCATTACTGTAAGATGAGACTTTGCCCAGCTTCAATTGCAGTTTCACAGAACTTCAGAACTTGTCATGGAATTGAACGAACACACACCTGTAGCAGCAGTTATGATGGTTACAAATGTTCACCTTAATCTTTCTCGCCTGAACTTTTTGGATAGAAATGAGAGATGTGAACGAGGATACAGTTTGTAGGAAAAGACAACAAAACCTCATGCCAACTATAAAGTAAGATGAAGCATGATTGTTTTTGGCCCTGCTTTACCGCCTTTACCGCCTCATCACCTAGACAGTCTACAACAATATATAGGGAGAGAGAACAATGAATTGACAGTTGTGTTATGAAAGGTTAGAGGAAGTTGTATGATGTACCATGACATAAAACACTCAAGTACAGGTATTCCCTGATTTCTGATGGGGATACGTCCCGACAAATTCATCGTAAAATTAAATTGATCGTAAGCTAATAAATTATTATATACAGTATATATCATAGCATACATAGCCTACATTAAACATGCGTAAAACACAGCGGCTTTTCCTCACTACAAGGGGGACACAATGACTCTCATACAAAATTCTTACAAAATTTTGTATGGCATCAAACCTCTTTGTTGTAAAGCTGCTTTGTGACAATTCTGTATTGTAAAAAGCGCTATAGAAATAAATTTGACTTGACTTGACATTGCGACTATTGTGCACTGTAAAGGTACATCATGTAATTTTCCCAACTGTGCCTCATAGCTACTACTAAAATGCATGTAATGTAAACCGTATACTATAAATTGTAAAATAAAGAAAATTATTTTTTATTATTAATAATATTCATTTTTTTTAATTAGTTTTGGTTTTTGTTTTTGCCATTTACTACAATTTCTTTTTTACCTGTTATTCACTAGAAAAGTGAGATGGCTCTGACTGTACAAAATCCAACCCTCATAAACCCATCAGAAACCAGTATAGATTAAAACATGTTTCTAAATCATGTATTAAAGCCAGGGGTTTGCAAGCACTTGTCTTGCCAACATTTTAGAGGTTGTCAAATTACACCACACAGATGACCAACATACATTTATGACTGCGGTTCTAAAAACCACAGTCAATGTTGGCCTCCTGTGCCGAGACAATCAATTCATTGTGCCAGCCACTGCTTACATTTCAATATGAAAACAAAATATGTGGTGCATGTTGCCTAGCAAAATGAAAAAAGGAGCCCTTATTGGACATGAAACGGATGTCAGCAGCACATCAAAACTAACAAACCATCATTATGATGCACAAACACTGCCTACCTATCTCCGATTTCATGGTAAACAGTGTCCAGAGGTGTCTATAGAATTTACCGCATAGGTCAAACATGGCAGGTTTAGTGCCATTACCATAGCAGCCATGTTTCATGAACCTCACTTTGTTGTTATGATCTAAAACATTGTATTATTTCAGATTAAACAAACCAGAAACAAATTGTAAAGTAAAAGATTAAATAATTTAATATTCAACCTCATTACCACTAGTCTCTTACTTCTATAGAATTTATATGGTAACACTACACTGTCACTCTGTGATTTACATAGTTAATGCAATTAATGGCAATAAAATATACAGTGTTCCCTCATTTATCGGGTTACGTTCCAGAACCACCCCGCGATAAACGAAAATCTGCGAAGTAGGAACGCTATATTTATTTAAGTATTTATACACTATTTTAGCTGTAGAACTTGCTGAACGTTTGGGTAGCATCGTAGGGCTTGAATGAATTTAGTCTATAATAAAACTTACACAAACAGAGAAAACACCGCAGACAAAAACTTGTCATGTCAGCAAGTAGCGAGTGGGATAAGCACTTCTCGTTTTTGGGGAGTATTCATCCGCTGAGTTGATACGCTATTGTAGTGCTTTTAACTGTTGAATAATCAAGCAACACGCTGAAGTAATCAAACGTTCTCTTTACTTAACACGCCAAACATCACTCTCGTATCACACATGCTCCGTCCGTACCGAGCTTACAGCACGTCATATCCTACACTTTTAGTATATACACAACAGCTATTTACTGTAAATTGTAATATTTCATGATTTATAACATTCCATTGTTAGAATTAATAGTTTAAATATACTTTTATCAATTTTGTAATGTAAACGTTCCACAAAAACCCGCAAAACAGCGAAAGGTGAACCGTGAAGTGGCGAGGGAACACTGTACTCACAAAAATTAGGGGATATTTCAAAATGAAATATCCAAAAATAAATAACCTAGGCTCTCAGTCAGTTAAAACGGTAGATCAACTAAACACATGAAGCAAAGATGGTGAACATGCAAAGTTCTGTAGTATGTTAGCATTTTGTACTACATTAACTTTAGATAAGATCTCATAACTAGCCATTATAACTAGTAACCGCAAAACAGGGCAGAAAAACTACACTGCTCACAAAATTAATCAAATATCCCCCAATTTTTGTGAGCTGTGTGATCGCACTTGTGACATATTGGTTTATATTTACCGTCAGCTTACAGTTTCTTATATGACCTGCAGTACCATGATACTTCCTTGCTAAGCAGCAAAAGGACAAGCCATATGTCCGAAAGCTGTGGCATTGCAGCAGCGCATTGCAACCGCCTTTCCCCTCTGAAACTGACACACATGGTTGCATAAGAAGACAAGAAGGTAATTATGACATGGCTTCAAATAAATACTTTAAATACTTAAATATATATAGACCTTAACCCAAAGAGCTGCAGGCTTAACTACAGTAGCACAGGAACAGGTTCCAACCAGCCACTACCTCAAACTGGAATCCAACTAATTGAGTACTCACTATTTGTTAAAATGAGAAAAATGTCCATATTTTTTCCAAAGTGACAAGCATAGAACAAAACAAACCAAAAGAAGCCCTTAGCTAAGAAGGCAACAGTTTAATGGGTCAAAGGTCCATCTTCTGTTTACTTCTGAAACCTTATAACCAGCTAACACCTGGCACCAGGTTAACTGGGTTTATTTTTTTACATCCTAAAAGAACATAAGCTTTGAAACATCTAAATGTAAAGACAGGTACATTATAGTACTGAGCAGTTGCAATATTAGCAACAACAAAAACTACAACCTTCAGACCAGCTGAGATAAAACAACATACCATAAGTTACCAGAAAATCCTTATAAAAGATGTCCCACCATATTTTAGCTGCTCTGCACAGACAGGGAGATTGAAGACATTATGCCAAGAAAATCAAAAACATCCCAGGCTAGAATTAACCAGGCACGTTTGATATAGATAGAATTATTCAGAACCTCATTGAAAGCATGTGACTTTACTGGTTAAGCTGCATCTCACTGGCACCAGCCAAGACGTGTCAAGTCAAACATGGACATGGACTGAGATACAACAACAAAAGATTCATTGGAAAAACTGCTAAAACAGCAAAAAAAAAAAAAGTTTGCCCAGTACTCAGAATAATGTGTAACGGTTCTCAGACTAATCGTGTAATACACTGATTACCAAATTAAGGGATATCCAACAATGATGGGATGAATAATATAAGCTTAATACTAAGGAAAATTACATTATGACAAGACTACTTGGTGACATCCAGCATAATAAGTGCTTCTGAACAATTCGATAAACCACTGCTGAAGTTTTGAGTTTGATATAACTTTGTAAAATCTTAAGACGTCAGGGGTGGTGCAGTGGGTAGCACTGCTGCCTAACAGCAAGAAGGTCTGACCCTAGGTGGAGCAGTCTGGGTTCTTTCTGTGTAGAGTCTGCATGTTCTCCGTGTCTGTGTGGGTTTACTCCGGGTACTCTGGTTTCCTCCCACTGTCCAAATACACGCACTAGGTTAACAGATTAGGCTAAATTGTGTGCGAGTGGGTGTATGAGTGTGCGTGCACTATGATGGACTGGCACACTACCTAGGGTTGTTCCTGCCTTGTGCCCTGTGCTGCCAGCTAATCACGGAATCTCCTGCTCCACTGTTCAGGATTAATCGGATAAAGAAGTGAAGGAAGTTAAGAAGTCATATGATTAAACTAAAAGCCCATCAGTAAGCAGTAAGGCTAAGGCAACAATGAACCTGTTGAAAAAGTCAGTATTCAGGATCAGTCTTAGGACCTACAAACAATTAATTTAGAGAGAAATTAGAATACGACTACTGACAAAGAATAAGCGACAAAAATTGAAAAGCAAAGTTATAAATACAACAAAAAGAGCATAATTTAAGTTGTGCATTTTTTCTTCGTATTAGAGCAAAGGCATTCATTGTCCTGTTAAATTGTCCACTTAACCTGACCAGGGTCACGGGGAGAGCTGGTGCCCGATACATGTTTGTCATAAGCTTTTTCTTCCACATTACCTGGAAACTCCCACATCAAACGAGAACTGATATCACATTTATAATACATTGTTCACAAAAATAAGGGGATATTCCAAAATGAATATGGAGAGGATACCACAAGAACTGCTGGACAATCTGATCCTGTCTATGCCCCATCACTGTCAGTGTGTTTTGGCAGTCTTGGGTGAACAGTCAATGTATGACTTTATCATCCAGTTTGACATGCTTCTGTTCACCCCCAGTTTGCATCTCATCTGCACAATTGAACAATTTTCTTTGAATTTTGATCATCTTGTTTAATTAACTGAAATCAAATGCTTTTTTTTTCCAAACTAATTTTTAGAATAGCACATAATGTTTCTAAGCATTGTATTACCAGTGTTGATGAAAAAAGCAATTCCCATACTTGAATGCTAACACAGTGTATGATGCAACCTCTGTCTGAATGATGAATAATTGCAAACCAGTCTGTTGTGTCAAAATCTGACACATGGCAACTGTTGGCAAAGCGTTCTTATACACATCGTTCAGGTTAAAATACATTTTATGAAAGCATTTTATTATGTCTTAGGATACGATCTTACCACAGTTAAGAAAAATGCATAAATTACTTAATAAATTCAATTAAGATGACGCATCAATGGCTGTTTATGATAGGAGCCTTAGACAGAACAACTTTTTTTTTTTCACTGTTGAGAACAAACTGTTTCGGTTTCATTCTTTCTTTTCTAATCTTGAAAACGTTTCGTCATGCCTGCGTCACCTTAATCAGTGGTGTGCGGCTTTCAGGATAGCTCGAGTCAGTCTTTTTCTCATCTTAAGCCTTGGCTCACGCAAACAGTGATGTGAACACTGTTGACAACCAACAGGTGAGCTCTCTCCAGCACCAAACAAGAAGCAGCAATCTAAATACAGGAACGTATCTGGCCAGTGAGTGGTGCCACCTGTTCTAGTAGGAATTCACATTTCTCTGCAGTGATAGAGAACAGTTCCTTAAACCTGGCTCTCTTTATTTACTCTTGCCTGTTAAAGTACCAAGATACATTTTCTCCTTGTATAACAATAAATGTAATATATGATAGCTGTATGGTGTTGACATAACAGATAAGCTGCATTCTAATCATAATCACTAAATCACCCATTTCTGTGACACCCAAGCTGTGACTAAATAATATGAATTGATAGTTGTTTGTAATAAACATACATTTCTATGTATTTATAGTATTTGATCAAATGATGCTCATGCATTGGTGGCCAAGAGTTATGACATGGTAACACTCTGTATGACAAAAAAAAAATACTATGAATTGCCTCTGTACTGCTTTTGTAGAGAGTTAATGCTCTGTATTTGATATATCTTCAACAGAAGAAGCTAAATTAAGGTGTTAATCAATTCAAGTCATACTGAAGTATTGATACATGTTAAAAACATGGACAGGAATACATAACATTAATATTATATTCTACACCCACCAGAGACCCACTCAGCTTAGCTGCTTCTCATTTGGTGCTGAAGAGACGTAGTTCACATCACAAGTTGCTTGTGTCAAGATTTAGGGATAAATTAAATATGGTTGATTTAATTGAAATTTCAAGATGTATAAAAGACTGACAGCTACAATGGCTGGCTAACACCAAACAATCAACATGACAAGCACAATGTAACTCTATAAGACTATTACAACCCATTCTCATCCATCCATTCCAATCCAAAGTCTCATTTATTCCAAGTTTGGAAATGTATCTACGACTGTGAAATAACTTACATTTTTTGGGGTTAGGCTTTAGCATGGAACTCCAACAGACATGAAGTGGACCCCAGCGATAGAATTTTACTTCTCTGCAGTAAGAACATACCCTAAGGCATCTGTCAGAAATGCTTTCATAAGACTGGTTTCAATGTGAACAGTGTGTTGAAGAAACACAAGCATCGACATGTACTGTCACATTGAAATCAATGGCAAGAACGCTTTCCGTTCGCGAATCAATGGCAAGAAGAATGCCAAACTGTTACTATGTATGAGACTTTTCACGAAATGGACTTCAGTACATTTATTTATCACTTAGATATGAAGATGACATCATGCACTGTGGTAGCGTTCCAGCACAGAAATTGTGGCTGTCCATTTTTATTCAATATAAATGATTTAAGGATGAACCAGTATCTGTAATTTTAGATAAAACTCTTCTTATACGATTTCTCTTTACTTATTAAAACAATAAACAAACAAATGATTACTATTAGTGTGTTACTAAATTATAAGAAAGCTAAACAAAGCAGAGAAAAAACAATGTTTGTGGTTAAGTTAATGTTAAATATTTAAAAAACAAAGTGTGTATTTTTAATGTACCCACATTAAGTATGCATCACACACCTGCTAAAAACCTCAGTCAAAACTGAAAACCAAATTTAGTCAATTACCACTCACTCTCACCAGAATAAGGCAGTACAGATACAGAATGTGGCTGGACAACCCACTATGTTATATTATTGGTTATATGTTTGCATAGACTTGAGAAATGCTCAGCTTACATATTGCTCCTGATCATTTTGATGCAGGTCTGTCCATAAGTATGCAATGTGTAATTGTACATTGGATGCACTGCATTCGGAACATGTCCACACAAAAAATATACGTTGATTAGATGTAGCATTAAAACCACCTGCCTAAGATTGTGTAGGTGATCCACAGGATTTCTGAATTTCTATTGTAGAACTAAGACTAACTAGCAATAACTAATTAGCAACAGATTCTCAAAGCCCTGTAAGCTGGTCTGGTGTGGTCTCCATGGATCAGACTTGTCTAGCACAGCCCACAGATGCTTCATCGGATGGAGATCTGGAGAATTTGGAGGTCAAGTAAACACCTCTTGGCTATTTCCCTCAAACCATTACTGAACAATGTTGGGCTTTATGTTCCCCTCCAGCCTTCCCCTTGCAGCCTTCACTTTTCTGAGAAGGACTGCCATTTTTTTCTTTATGGACTTGGGTTTTAGGAGGGCAGGGCAGCAGACTAAGCTGACTTCCTAAGCATTTGGAATTATATTACCTTTATTATTTTGGCTCACTTTAAGTCTTACATAGTTACACAGCATTGTGTGTGATCTCTACGCACAACTTATCTTTATCATGTCTTCACAGCCATCTGTGAATTAGAGGCAGTCCACTGGGTCAAAACAAAGGATATTTTAAAAACTACAGTGCAAACAATGGTTCTCAAGAAACCACAAGCTTTTCTATTTTCAGATATGGCAAAATAATGGATAAGGAAACAGGTGCAGCTTTGAGCTAAAGTATATATAAAGTATATTCACTTTCCCAAAGAGTGATAACGGATACACAAGGTTATATTTCAAATGTACTTGGGTACATTTCGCACTTTAGGTACACCCTAAATTTCATTAATTTTTTTCTTAAGATTTAACAGACTACATCTCTATATAGTATAACTTTTGCTTCATAACTTCAAAATTTTATGTACTGCGTGTATGTACTGCGTTTATGTACTGTACATTACGTACACTACTTTAAAAGTAGCTAGAAGAACAGTGCACTAAAGATTTTTACTAACCTGCATACCTGTGTAAAATGACATAATGATAAACACAATTTATTAATTAAGTTATAATTTTGTAAAGCCACAGAATTACACACTGCCCTGACCCCAGGTAGCTACAACTGTTCAAATGTTAGATATAAAGAAATTAGTCAAACATTTTTAAATCAATGGTGGCATGGCAATGGTGCAAACAGGGTTTTTGCAGTATAGTTTTAGAGATCTCCAGTTTGATTCTGGTCCAGTTTCTGTCTGTGTGGTGTTTGCATGTTCTCCCCATGTCTGTGTGGGTTTTCTCCTGTTAGTCCAGTTTCCTCCCACATGCCGAAGACATTAGGTATAAGTGTTTCAAAAGTGTCCTAGTGTGTGCAGGCACAGACAGGGAAAATAGTTTATAAATGACGTGTTTGAAGCGTTTGGACAGCCGTTTTAATTAAGGGATTTGGACAATTCAATCGCACCCACTGCCAAGAGGCAGGACTGTGGAATAAATAAGCAAAAAGGAATTAACGTAGTGTGTATTTAAGGCTGGGAAGAATTATCCTCAATAAATGAACATTAGTCTAGAGGTGTGTGATGTGCACAGTCTAAGAGAAGATTTGAATTTCTTTAATTTGATTTTAAAAACGTGACGTTATCAAGTCAGCAATATTGTCGTTTTATTGTTGTAATTTATGTTTTACAATGACAGAAAGACAATACCAATTCAGGCAGTTGAGACTTTAGACCCAAGGTATACACTGTCAAAGTACTGTAACTATTGTTCCTGTCAAAATCGCACACCCCTATGTTTGTCTTTCCTCCCATTTTTAACTGCACAAAGTGTGTGCAGGACATAATGTTGATGTGACCAACGTGTAATTCAGACTTGTATTAAAATCAGGTGCTAGGGTGTCAAGGCTCTCCAATTCTCAAGTCCACGACCATGGACACCCACACAAGTCTCTCAGCAGCATCCTGGCTAGGTGCTGCACAGACCTTTGGCTGAGTCTGAGGGAGCAAAGTCTCTGCCACTGCAAGTCAGCCAATGAAAACTCCAGCAAAGCTGGCAGACAGACAGGGTTGAAGCCACATATTTTGTGTATTTTAATATATAACAAAATTATTTTATCTTATTTTTATACATGTATATTTATATACACGCATGCACAGGCACGTCGATAGCAGAAAACAAGAAGGCATACCATGCCTGTCAAAATGAGGGAGAGGGGTTTTTTTTGTTTTCTTTGTAATCTAGTACAAATTGGTCGTGATCACAAATAAGAAGATAAATTACTGAAAGTTTGTTACTAAGCTATCCATTTTTTAAACAAATAAAGCACACTGCTGACATACTGGTGTTTCCCCCATATACTTCTGCTGTATACTTTATCTTCCAATTGACTTATAGTATGAACAGCATACTCCCAGTTTATCTCTTTTTGGTAAAGTTACCGAGAACTCAGCTATGCTGAAATTCAAGCCACTGTTGGAAGCATGAACTCTCAGCGCCTTGGAAACAGTCCCAAAAGTCTTTACTCCCTTGTACCCCAAGGGATCATGCAACATAAATCCAATGATGCAAGTAGGAAAGGAGGAACCTATTCAAATAGTGATATCATAAACAGAAGCTCTAATACTGTGTGCTGATAAAACAGCAGCAATATTTAGCCAAGTCTTCAGCCCATACTCAGCAACAAGGCTGCAGATATGCTGGTTACACATTACTGTAGCTCACTATTCAATGGACTCCCTCAAACAATTTATTCTCATTCACTCACTCATTCTCATACTTGCTTCAACCAAGTCAGGTTTATGGACAATCAGGCACAAGGTGGGAACGAACCATAGATGAGGCACCAGTATATAGCATGGGACAAACAACCTCTGGGACAATTCAGAGACACCAGTTGACCTAACATGATTTTGGAGTGTGGGATACCAGAGCAGCCACACCGAGACGGGGATAACATTTAAACAGGTGGATTCTCTGGAGCTGTGAGACAACAGACTTAACAACTGTACCACAACGCCAACCTCAAGACTTCAATTTGAACAAGCCATCAACAAACATGAAAAAAACAACAACATCAACAAATAATCTGCATACACCACCCTCATATAACAGCCTTATTTGCTACTAGTATGGGTGTGTAATATTGACCAAAATATATTTGTATTTTATAGAGGTTTTTGTCAATATCAAAACTTACAAATATAATCTACAAGCTTCAAAACATGTTCGTAAAAGTCTTTATATTGTTTTTTTTTTTTTCATTTGATTTCATTTTTCATTATACTAGCTTGCTATTGTTAATAGGATATTAAATGTTGCAGACTAATGATATCAATCAAAATAACAGGGAAATTAATGTAATTAAAATAGGTCTTATTTACTTAAATCTGAACTTTGAACTAAAAATTATAGCGCAAACCATAACATCTCAGCCATATCCACCCTTAACAGTGCAGTACATCAAAAAAGCTTATCATAATCTTAAATTAAATTGCATCTTAGGTTAAATTGTAGACTGCAAAATACTAGTTGTCTAGCTGTCTTAAATGGCACCTGATTTAAGAGTTTGCAAATGGAAGAAAATGAAAAATATGTTTTGTAAAATCTCCTTTGCTTGATCATTGCTGTCACTGTGAATACTTGGCTTTGCCCTTCATTTGAATGCTAGTTTGTATCAATGTACTTTTATTACCTGGAGGCACATCACATGTTAAATGACACAGAATTCGCACAATAAGCGTTTTCAAGGACACCAAAACGTGACTGGCAAACACACAATGGCATATTAAAAGTTAGTTATTTCATTTATGACCTGTCCACCTGTGTAAGCCAATGCCTTGACAGCAGCGCTAACAACTTCCATAATGCACCTGAACACAACAAATTTCTTAATATTGAATAATGAATGCTAATATTTACATTTAAAAGTTGCTCTTAAGAAGGGCTGCCACAAACGATTATTTTTATAGTCGACTAATCGCCAATTATTTTTTACGATTAGTCGACTAATCAGATCATACATTAATTGAATATAAAACATGCAGCTTATCGCACTAGAATGCAGCTGCTATTATATAACCATCATTAAATTTTAGCTATATGCTAACTAAAAATAAAAACAATTAAAATCATAGTTCATTAAACGAATAAACTACTGAAACGTAACGTTAGAAAACATTAGCATTCCTATTCAAACACATCACTGTTATAACGTTACAGAAAACAC
>JAVSBV010001945.1:0-12977 GCA_033117975.1 Parotocinclus spilosoma | reverse complement strand
CACACACACACACACACACACACACACACACACACACACACACACACACACACACACACACACACACACACTCTAACACTTAAGCAGGACTACAAGGACTAGTAAAGTGGTCCTTACCAGTCAGAAATTGTACGGTCATTTGGCCCACACTTTTATAGCAAGGTTAATTTTTTAAATATCCATTTTTCCGCCATGTAAAAATGTCAATTCAAGTTACATTTATTTATATATTGCTTTTTACAGTGGTGCATTGTGTCAAAGCAGCTTTACAATCTTATATTTCTTAAAAGACCAATCCCAAATTGAGCAAGTCTAGGGCGACAGTGGCAAGGAAAAAGTAAATATTGACAGTTCATGGAAGAAATCAGCAACCCACCTCCCCAGCAATCAACAAATCAACCTGAGTGATCAAACTAAAGAGGCAAGAAGACAGCAATCCCAGATCACCATGAATATCTTAATCTGTGAACGCCCATTAGTCTAAGTCAATGATGCACAAATCTAGATCAGGAGGTTCAGCCAGACTGCCCACCGGACACCCCCGGCCAAAGGTCAGGGAATGACAAAGCAGGCAGTCCAGTTACCCGAGCCATGCATCCCAGTCTAAATCTAACCAAAAACCTATGTAAATAAGAATGTTTTTAGCCTAGACTTTGAAATTAGGAGGGGGGTAAGTATGAGAAATTATTTCCCCCTGCTGTGACTTTTAAATCCAGGTACTGAAAGAAGTCCTGCACCCTGTGAATGTAGTAGACGAACTGAATTGTAAGATTAATGTGGAGCCATACCGTGTAGAGCTTTATATGTTACAAGAAGTATTTTATAATCAATGATAAATTTAACATCTAATCAGTATCATAACTTTTACTCAAATCTTGCAATTTTCTACCTTTTGTCACTTTTTTAATTGCAAAAATGAAATATTTCATAAAAGTCAAACGATCAGATTAATTTGCTTTAGGTTACTGAGGTTAGGGTAAGGTGTAGCATTATTTAACAGTAATAGTTTTGTCAATGGAACAGTGTGTGTGTGTTTTTGGGTGTGTGTGCGCATGTGTGTGCGTGTGTGTCGGCCGTTTTGTGCATTGGCTTGGCATTACACCAGTCATTAGCCTGTCATTTTGACTAACATGATATTCTGCCTCCCTCAGGTCATCATCAAGGGTGGGTATGGTGTCCTTAGTAGCTCCCAGCATGCAATTCAGGTCTGGCATGCCGGGTTTATATTTGTTATTTTAAGGTTATATTGCGTCTTATTTTTTAGTTTTGCAAGTTCGCAGCAATGTAGTTGTTAAGTCTAAAAACAAATATAAGCACATAAGACTAATAATACTACTTAAGGATTGCATCCAGCTGTGTGGACATGGAAGCCCATGCAATGAAGCTCCCAGCATTTTTGTCCTGAATTTAATACCAGAGGAGGTTTGGAACTCTGAGTTCTGACTTACTGAGTCAGCAGAGCGCTGACAATTTTCATGCACAGTGTATTATTTTACGCTTTGTGTGTAAAACACTAAATGTAACTTTTTTTATTACCTGGCCACGTTTATTAAAATGCTCATAATCCCAAAATGTTAGGACGTACGATCAAACTGTACACCTGGTTCTGACCGTGCGTAAAGTGTGCTTAACGTTTGAAAGAAATGAAAAGTTTACGTAGTCATGACTGTACTTCACTACTGAGTTAATTTCACTATTCATAACCATTTCTTAGACTGTTCTGGTAACCAAGGAAACATGCTTTTATACAGTACATCACTTGCTGCCAAACTGCTTTTTTAGGACCGGAAACATCACTATGGCCTGCTATTCAGTACTATACACAAATGTTACTAATAAATCTGGTGTTTATGTGGCGTTCGTGAAGAGTTTTCAGGAAGGGTCATTTTACGTGTCATTTAATCGCAGTTTGCAGATCTGTTTAATGAATGAAATCCGGTTATCTTACACATTCTGCCACATTGTGGCCGAGTGGCTGTAGCTCCTAAATACTTACACCTTTCAAAAATGTATATACAGTGAGGAAAATTTTATATAAAGTAAAGAAAAAAGAATTTAATATACTGCTGTCTCTCACAGTTGACGTGTACCCAGGATAGGTGGGAAAACTTGCAAAATTGACAATGTATCAAATACTTTTCTTACTGTTTGTGTGTGTCTGTGTGTCTGTCTGTGTGTGTGTCTGTATGTGTGTATAGACATTCACTGACAAAAGAATATCTCGCCAAAAGGCAGTTGTTGGAATCGAATGAAACTGGTTACTGGGTTCAATCCCAGTTTGCATGTCCTCACCGTGTCTGTGTGGGTTTACAGTCCAAATACATGTGTGTTAGGTTATTTGAGAACTCTACAGTGGCATTGACTTGTGTGTCTATAACCAGTTCTGATTTAACCTTGTGTGTGTGTGTGTGTGCGTGTGTGCGTGCGTGTGTCGCTGAAATGACCACTGATGCCGATAATGGCATTAAGTGAACCAAATAAACAAATGTATGTATGTAATAATGATATATGATGATTAAGTGATTACAATATTAGAGCGAAAGGATATTTTTACTGCAGAAACCTGTAAAACTGTGTGGCTCAAGTGGATCTAGTTACACTAGTTAGTTAGTTAGTTAGTTAGTTAGTTAGTTAGGCCACCTCTAGACTCGATACAAGATGATATGATATGGATGGCCATTGGATGCAAACAGGTTCTGTATGGTATCCTTTGGAACATTTGCTCACAGGTGTTGTAAATCCTTATCCATCACGCGATCAGTTGGGGCACTGTGTCACTCCACAGCAAAGGCAAGATTTAACTGCTGGGGCCTCCATACCCAAACCTGACCATTGTCAGATCCCAAAGAGAGCCTGGATTCCCTTGGATATACCAGGGGTATGTAGTGATGGTGCCACCTGTGTCTAGATGGTAGACAGCAAAACTGTGGGAGCTGCTTGTGTTTGGTGGCAGATCAAACAGTCCACTCTATTGGACTGAGAGCCAATCCATCATTACAGTAGTTATTAAATGGAACTACCAGAGCAGGCTTTCATCACAAATATGATTTACCCTGGAGGTCCGCTGACATCTTCTTATCTGATTATGATTAATGCCAGGCCAGGTGCATATCAGCTGTTTTGCTGCTGCCTCATCTTTCTTCTTTTCTAGACACAGGATTGTGACAACAGAAAATTGTGCATGCGCCGTAAATTGTGAAATACACTCATCAGTCACATTATTAGGTACACCTGTCCAACTGTTATTAGGCAAACATATATTACCTCAATCACTCAGCAGCAACTCAGTGCATTTAGGCATGTAGATATGGTCAGGATGACCTACTGAAGTTCAAACCGAGCATCAAAAAATGTGGGAGAAATGTGAATTAAGTGACTTTGAATACGGCAAGGCTGCTGATGCTAGACAGGCTAGTCTCAGTATTTTAAAAACTACTGACCTACAGCAAATATTGCATACAGCCTTCTCTAGGGTTTATAGAAAATGCTCCAAAAATATCTGAAATATCTGAGTAGCTGAAATATTCATTTATTAAACCTGACGTTTACAGAAGAGACTTGAAGCAGCAGAAAAATACACCAGATGGCACTCTTGTCAGCTAAGAACAGACAACTGAGACTACGCTTGAGAAGATGCTTGGTCGGCAAGGCTTGATTCATGCTGTAACATGGTTGCCTCAGTTAAGCTTTATTTAAGCACCACAGCTTATCTGAGTATTGTTGTAGACAGAAAACTACAGACCCCACAGAAAAGCTTTCAGTAGAATAATGGACCTCATCACAAAGCTCAAATCATTTTTGCTTTCTTGACGATGACTATGAGTTCACTGGCCTCCACAGTCACCAGGTCTCAGTCCAATAGAGCAGCTTTGGGATGTTGTGGAATAGGAGATATGCATCATTGATGTACAACCAACATTTCTGCAGCAACAGTGTGATGCTATCATGTCAGTATGAATCAAAGTCTCTGAGGAATCTTTTCAACACCCCTTTTGAATTTATGCCACAAATAATTAAAGCAGTGGTAAAAGTGGGTCCAACCTGGCACTAGAATGGTATACCTAATAAAGTGCCCATTGAGTGTAAATGTCTATCATTACTGTTTTAATCTTCTAGTAAGGATGGGGTTTTGTAGTAGTAGGTCATGTGGCATATGTGAGATTAAGATCCTCAAATCTGAGGCACCAACCTTCACTCCCTCGTTACATTTTGCCCATTTACTGATCATTTGCAGCTAATTGTGCTCATGGACATTTAAACACCCATATTCTCTCATTGCAAAGTTTCATCATTCCCAATCATTGCTTCACTGATCCAGTGTAAGAGCTCTGTTCTGCTCTCCGACTCTGCTTATCGCCCCACACATCTGATTCTCTGCCTGGTGGGACTGATTATCTGGTTTTGAACTCTGGACTGTAGCCATTCTGTGCTTCTGCTCTGATTATATTTAAATAAGGCTTCTGATCAGCTTACTGCACTCACCTACATTTTCTGCCAGTAACAACATTGTGTTAAGAGTTTCCGAACAAGTGGATTTAGATTGTGTAAAGTGTGGATGTTTTTAACCAGAAAAAATGATCAAATATCTCAGATTCATACTGCCTCTAATGCATGTTAGGAGCACTGCATTTTTGAGATTTTCATTTCCCATATCGTCCTCACTTTTTCTGATTTGGGGTTGTATTTGCCAATATACAATGCTATGACTTTCTGTTTCATTAATTGCAAAGAATCCCATCAACATTATACTAGATTTTTAGGCGCACAGTGTTAGCAGCCAACATAATAGCAAACAGAATATGATTACCACATTATTCATTTGAGAAGATTGGGTTGCAGAAATAATTATTGAAGTTATCCTTTATCAACTTGAAGTTAATTCAAGTAATTAAGTATGGCTATAATGCTACATCATTTTAAGTGATTTTTGTTTGCTGCCAACTATGTCACAAAAAATCTATTATGTTATTTAGCCTTTAGAATAAGGACTGGAGATACCTTTGAGATGATGAGGATCATGCTGTGGCTGGGCATTGCTGCCAGCCTACATTCCTGACCACTACGGCCATTCATATTAACCATCTGCAATACTCTGCTTGATCAAGCATACTCAGCTCATACATACTCACAAGCACATATGCATGCATAATAGCAATAAGAGATCAAAGTTACACTTACTTAGTTTATTTGGGTGTGTGAGAAAGAAGATTTTTAGAGCATATGTTTGGATAGGCTCCAATTTGATCACCTTCAGATGCTATCTAGACTTTTCTCCCTTCACCTATGTTGGGCTGAACCCTCTATTCACACACTTATTTTATCTACTTGTCCTCTTGTCTGTCTCCTCCTTCTCATTGCTCCTCCATATCTCATGCATCGTCATCCACATCATACAGAATACACACCTGGTAGACATAGTAATAATTCTCATAACAGTAATACAGTTCATCTAGTGGGCATTGGGTTCCACAGCTTACCAACAGTCACAATTTACAGGGTAGTACAGGGTAGTAAACACTAATGTACATCTATATTTATCAGACTTATTATGAGCAGCTTGATTTTTTACATTTATTTATATAGAGCTTTTCAATATTATGTTGTCTAATAAGGCCAATACCAAATTGAGCAAGCCTAGAGCAACGGTGACAAGGACAAACGCCCTAAGTGCTGTAAGGAAGAAACCTTGATTTGGAAAAGAACTCAAAAACTGACCTATGCTTCTTGGGTGGCTTATATGTTTAAAGTAAGTTCGTAGAAATAGTAATACTTATGAAATAATATTCGATAAAAAAAAGTATTGACTAGAATAGTATACATAGATACAGTGAGTACGGAAAGTATTCCGACCCCTATAATTTTTTCAGTCTTTGTTTCATTGCAGCCATTTGGTAAAATAAAAAAAAAATTAATTGCATTAATGTACGCTCAGCATCCCATCTTGACATAAAAAAACAGACATGTAGAAACTTTTGTAAATGTATTAAAAAAGAAAAACTGAAATATCACATGGTCATAAGTATTCAGAACCTTTGCTGTGACACTAATATAAAGTCACAAGCTGTCTATTTCTTCTGATCCTTCTTGAGATGGTTCTACTCCTACATTGGAGTCCAGCTGTGTTTAATTGAACTGATTGAACTTGATTAGGAAAGGTACACACCTGACTATATAAGATCTCACAGCTCACAGTACATGTCAATGCAAATGAGAATCATGAGGTCGAAGAAACTGCCCAAGGAGCTCAGAGACAAAATTGTGACAAAGCACAGATCTGACCAAGGTTACAAAAGGTTTCCTTGGTAAGAGAGATAAAGAAGAACCCAACGATCACTGTGGCTGAGCTCCAGAGATGCAGTAGAGAGATGGGAGAAAGTTCCACAAAGTCAACTATCACTGCAGCCCTCCACCAGTCGGGGCTTTATGGCAGAGTGGCCCAACAGAAGCCTCTCCTCAGTGCAAGACATATGAAAACTCGCATAAAGTTTGCCAAAAAACACAGGAAAGACTCCCAGACTATGATAAATAAGATTCTTTGGTCTGATGAGATGAAGATTGAACTTTTTGGCATTAATTCTAAATGGCATGTGTGGAGAAAACCAGGCACTGCTCATCACCTGCCCTATACAATCCCAACAGTGAAACATGGTGGTAGCAACATCATGCTATGGGGGTGTTTTTCAGCTGCAGGGACAGGACGACTGGTTGCAATTGATGGAAAGATGAATGCAGCCAAGTACAGACACATCCTGGAAGAAAACCTCTTTCAGAGTGCTCAGGACCTCAAACTGGGCCGAAGGTTCACCTTTCAACAAGACAATGACCATAAGCACACAGCTAAAATAACAAAGGAGTGACTTTAGAACAAATCTGTAACCGTTCTTGACTGGCCCAGCCAGAGCCCAGAGCATCTCTGGAGAGACCTGATAATGGCCGTCTACCAACGTTCACCATCCAGCCTGACAGAACTGGAGAGGATTTGCAAGGAAGAATGACAGAGAACTTAAAATGAAGCAAAGAGTCTAAATACTTATGATCATGTGATATTTTAGTTTTTCTTTTCAATAAATTTGCAAAAAAATTCTGATTCTGAGTGTACATTAATGAGAAATAAAATAAACTTTTTTGATCTTAGCAAACGGCTGCAACGAAATAAAGAGTGATACATTTAAAGGGTTCTGAATACTTTCCATACCCACTGTATATACTGACAATTATTTTGTCCAATACACTTTATGATCTTAAGCGCTCAGCTGGAAAGTCCTTGGCAGCACATTATCTCCTGACAACAGCAATTGAAGGCAAGGGTAAATTTGGGAAATTTTAGTCCTGGCTCTGAAGAAAGTGACAGACTTGAAAATATCGAAATAAGATAGAATGTTGAAGGCCAAATGTTTGTGATAAATCTGTGAAACTGGCAAAAACAGAGCTAATATACATGTCCTTGAAACTAGAAATACCATGCTCCTGCCACCAACAGAACACCAAGTCCAGTTTCGCTGGGTGAAAGAGATGATTCAAGACTATGTTTAGTTTGAAGATCAACTTTCTTTTTATAGAGTTCAGGCGAGGGAGAGACAGAGTACTAAGCATCGTCAAGAGCAAAATGAGCACTGTCAGAACCCTTCAAAATGACATCCAGCAGGCCACTGGTGTGAATGTATCTGACCAAACAATCAAAAACAGGCTTCAGGAGGGTGGCCTGAGTGCTCGACACCCTGTAATGAGCCCTGTGCTCACTGCCCAGCACTGTAAAGCTTGATTGGCATGTGACATTGGCAATAATTGGCAGATCTACCACTGGTGCTCTGTGCTATTCACAGATGAGAGCAGATTTTACCTGAGTACATGTGACAGATGTGACAGGGACTGGAGACATGCAACATCATTCATCATAACCAGTTTGGTGGTAGGTCAGTGATGGTCTGCCAAGACATATCTCTTGAAGGACATAGTAGTCGCGAGAGTACACAGGCTGTTATTATAATTTCACCTGACCTAAATACAGGAAAATCATTTTTATATGATATTCATATTAAATCATTTTTAAATTACCACAACTGGTTAGATTTATCTTATGGTGTCAGTGTTGAATCAAGATACATATACTTTTAACTCCTTTAACCAAGGGTGAGATTGTGGTGGCCTAGTGGCTAAGGTACTGGACTATGGATCAGAAGGTCCATGGTTCAAATTTCACATCTGCCAAGCTACCACAGTTGGATCCCTGAGCAAGGCAAGTCGCTCTGGATAAGGGCTTCTGCTAAATGACGTAAATGTAAATGTATGTTCTAGATGGACCCTTGGTTACTGTAGTATCATGGTCTAGTCCTCAAGCTTTTTAATTTAACAGTGTAGGGTTTCCTAAAGATCCAAGAATCCGGCATATCTGTTTAAATACTGGTAGACATGCCAAAAGAGATTCAAGTCAAGTCAAATTTATTTATATGGAGCTTTTTACAATGGAGCATTTTCTCAAAGCAGCTTTACTATCTTATATTAACTTAAAAGGCCAATCCCAAGTTGAGCAAGCCTAGGGCGACAGTGGAAAGGAAAAATTTGAAAGTAGTAGGAAAAAACCTTGGGAGGACCAAGACTCAAAAAGGTACCCATCCTCCATGGGTGGCCTAGATGTTAATTAAGTAAATACTAAAAGATATATTAAAGTAATTAAGTAAATAACACAATTTAAATCAATAATAATATTTAAGTTAGTAATAAAATAAGTTTTGGAGGGAGTTACTGCACTCTTGTGGGACTGGTTTCTGTTGATGAAGACCAGTAGAGTGATGCTGAGGTGGAGGAACAGCTAAGTGTGTGGTGCTGGAAGTGGTACCAGGGGCGTAGCAGCAAATTCTGGGCCTTGGACACTCTCAATGTTTGTGGGCCCCTATCCATGCCCGTACATGAGGAACATGAGGAAAAAAAATGATTTTCGTGGGCCCCTCTCCCTACTCGGGCCCTGGGTAGTCAGGTCCACTTTTCCCCCCACTACCACGCCCATGACCAGAACATCTCTTTGGAGAGAAAAGAGAAAATGTAGTTACTTATGGGTTAGGAGTACAGAGTATATTATCAATCACTGATGCCATGTGCAGCATGAAACTCCGGCAGCACTACCTACAGCAGCATAGCTAAAGGGAGAGAACCAGAAGTTAACACAGCCAAGAGGCAAAAGCCAACATGAGCCATCTATCATAGTCTAAATCTAACTAAAAGCCTGAGTAAATAAAAATGTTTTTAGCCTAGATTTTAAATTTGGAGAGTGTCTGAATCTCTAACTAAAGTGTCTTCCATAGCTAGGGGGGGGCAAGTATGAGAAAGCTTTTCCCCCTGCTGTGACTTTTTTAATTTTAGAAACTGAAAGTCCCGCACCCTGTGAACGAGTAGACGAGCTAGAATGTAAGATTCTAAGAGTTCACTCAGATAATGTGGGGCTAAACCATGTAGAGCTTTATATGTTACAAGAAGTATTTTATAATCAATGCGAACTGGTAACCAGTGTAGAGACGACAGAACGGGACTGATGATCAAATTTTCTAGTTCTAGTTAGAACTCGAGCTGCTGCATTCTGCACTAGTTGTAGTTTATTTAGAGATTTACTAGAACATCCAGCAAGTAAAGTGTTACAGTAATTCAATATTAGCAATATTACATAACTGAAAGAAAGCAGTTTGTGTGATGTTGTTAATGTGCACGTCAAGGGAGAGATCTGAATCAAACGTAACACCTACGTTTTTTACAGTTGGACTTGGCGTTACCGAACAACCGTCCAGGTTTAGAATAGAAGTAGCCAGCTGGTCTTTTACTGTCTTGGGTCCAACTAATAAAACCTCAGTTTTATCTGAGTTAAAAGGAAATTAAACGTCATCCAATTTTGTACTTCCTTAACACAATTCTCTATTTTACTAATTGTAAGGCGGTAATTTGGATCAGCTGATATGTACAGCTGTGTAACATCTGCATAGCAGGAAAAACTATTTTTATTATGGCACATTTTAAGGATTTTTAAGGACATAACCAAAGATAAGGTATGAGTTTATGATAAGTAATAGTTCTAACGTTATTGTGGATAATAAATGATTAATTCCTTTGTTCAGTCATTTTGGATATCAAGTTGACTTCATTATATTAGCATGTTTCTTGAATTTCAATATGAATCTTGTGCAGAATTCATAGAGATGTCCATTGATCTCATGTTGAGTGCCAGGTAGTCATGTAATTAAAAAAATATGTTTTTCATTTCCTTTATTTTTGTCTGTACCCATGTATAGACCTTTAGAGTTCAGTAATTCAGTCCTAGAACTTTACCAGGCACAGAAAGCAGCTTTGAATGTGTGGCATTGTGTTGGTAAACCAAGTATTGTCAGGCCTTTAGCAACAAAATGATGCACTTAAATTCTAATTTGTAGTTATGGTATGCCTAAACCACTGAACTGTCCTCATGTGTCACCTTTATAAATTAAGCCTCTCTTTTCTCCCTGTGTTATGACTGCACTACTGGACCTGGACCACAAACAGGTGCCCTTTGCTGCTCAGCAGAACCTTTTCGTGATTACAAAGAAGGGGATACAAAATCTGGATTTTTCTTCAGATCAAGTTTTCTTAGTTAGGTGTATCGATGGCTAATTGCTCTCTAAACACTTGCATAGTGGCTTGAACTTTTTTTTTTGGATAATTCATTTGAATTACACAGGTTACTGTAGTGCTTGGTTTAGTCTCTCTGATCTGTTTGAAACTGTTGTATTTAACATTTTTAATTGCTGTATTATTATATTTGTAATATAAATTAACATTTTGCTATTTGTCTGTGTTTTTTAATTAAAAGGACTTTAATGCCACTGTTTGATCCAGATTCCAGTCTCCTTATAGTGTCTGGAAGGGTAAGTTATTTTATGTCTTGATTTAAAATGTATTTGTATCTTAAATGTTAAAAGACCCCTTTATTTTGTTCCAGTAGAGTTGATTTTGATCGCTTTCAAATTTACAGTATTGGTCTGACCATGTTTTTGTTTTACAGGGAGACAGTGTAATTGACTGCTTTGAGGTGACTACAAGTGACCCTTTCATTTCTCAAGGTGCCTTTTTTACATTACAAATGCTACTGATCTAATCTGTTGGGACTGTTCTATGTATTAAGTAATAATACTTAATGTGTGTGTGTTCTGTGATGGATTGGCACCCTGTCTAAGATTGTTACAATCAGTGCTCCTGCCACCTTGTTCAGGATTAAAAGCAATGAATATTGAATGAATTAATATCCACAAAACATTTCCATCTAATAGCCTTCTGGAAACATTAATCTGCAGTTGGGAAGCAGTTTTCTGTTGTTAAGAGATGTCCTTATTCACAGTTTTACAAATATTAACATTAGACTAAAAATGGGGACTCAATTTTGAGACTTAAACAATTACTTAAGACTCAACTTGAACTCAAGATTTGGGATTGTGAACAATCTTTATTTTATGTAATTATTATTTTTTATGGTACTGTATTTTGTTTGGTGAACTGCCTTCAGTTCCCTCCCTTGCCATGCACAATGTGAGCAAAACAGATAACGAAACAACCTTGACCGTGGGATTGGTCACCTTGACCCTGTGTCAGTGTTATTATACTAACTTTACACAGTGTGTGAACAAGTGAATGGTCACCTGCAAAGTCTGTGGCATCAGGACAAACAATGCCAAATATCATCAGGCATCTTAAAACTCACCCAGGTAAATCAGACACATGCTAATGTGAAGGAGAACTTGGTGCTTATAGACAGGTAATGTTAGCAAATCTTGGCAAACTGTCATACCATTGAGACTTCAGTCAGTTTACATATTTATTATTTACAACATGACATTACAGTTTAATTATGTTAACATTACATTGGGTCTGATGGACTAGATAGGTGTGTTATGCAACAAAAAATGGTTTCTTCTATAAATACATGCAGTCTTCTCATAACTGTAGCTTAACACTTAAAAAATATCTTACCAGAAATGTTTTTGTGGCCCATAATAATATATAAGAGCTAATTAAGGTTTAAGAGTTTGTCGTACTGCAGGCTTACAAGGTGTAATGGTTTATCTGTTATATATCATTATTTCTCATCCTTCATTATTATTTAATAACAATAAAAAATATCACTTATTAGTTTTTGCACTATTGTTGTTGTGACTTGCAATACATTTTTCCCCTTAAAAATGTTCCACATATGATGAATTTTCTACACAGCCAGTTAATAATCAGTCATGCTGTAATACTGAACAAACAAATAGCTCAGTTTCATATCAACAACTGTTATTTGCATTATAACATTGTTTGTTTCCTCACACTGCATTGGCTTTTAAAAGGGGTCATACACTTAATACAATTTGATACTGTTATGTGTGCTAATAAATAACAGTGCAGTACATGCTTTTAATTAATAAGACATGGCCAGACTCATGATGAAGGACTTCAGACTTGACTTGGCGTCTCTGGCTTAGATCTTACCCTGTGGTTCCTTAGAGACATTGTGAACTATTACATACCTTGGTCTTGGAGTCATCTTAGTTGGTCAACAGAGTAACAGAGGTGTTAAATTTGTTGGTTGTATCTCAGACTTTCATCGATCCCTGACCTACAGCAGAGCTCACACTGGATTCTTGTTCCATTGATTAAAAACACCTGACTAGTTTTACCTGAAAAATATCTGCTAACCCTAGAAGTTGACATACTTTTGCCACTCGCATATACAGGGGTTGGACAATGAAACTAAAACACCTGTCATTTTAGTGTGGGAGGTTTCATGGGTAAATTGGATCAGCTTGGTGGCCAATCTTAATTAATTGCACCAGTAAGAGCAGAGTGTAAAGGTTCAACTAGCAGGGTAAGAGCACAGTTTTGCTTAAAATTTTGCAATGCACACAACAGAGTTCAAAAGAGGACAAGTTGTTGGTGCACGTCTTGCTGGCGCATCTGTGACCAAGACAGCAAGTCTTTGTGAT